>JAOTON010000194.1:0-106147 GCA_034440635.1 Lepas anatifera | reverse complement strand
GATTTGGGGAGGGGTATTGCCTCTTTGCCTCCCCCCCTAGATCTGCTAGGTGCTGTGGTTCCTTGTAGACCAAAGGACACGGACAAACCATAGGAGCCCGGGCAAATTGCGAGGGGCCAGGCAGACCGCAGGGGCCGGGTAGACCATTAGGCCCGAGCAGACCACAGAGGGCCCGGGCAGACTTAGCTTGAGGCCCGGGCGGACCACACAGGACCCAGGCACACTATCAAAAAGCCCCAGACCACCTACAAAGGGCCCGGGCAGACTAAGAGGGGCCAAGGCAGAATACAAGAAGCTTCCGGTTGCAGTCAAGCAGAGGAACCAAAAAGGTCCCGAGACTGCCAGAAAATAGGCCCCGTATGCAAGTCAAAATGGGCCTGAGAATATCGTTAGGGGCCCGTTTGCAGACATTACAGCGATTATGGGTGGCCCTTAAAGGGGAACCGCACCCAAGCAAGCATGCCAGGCAAGCATGCCAGGGAGCCCGGCCGCAGCCACAGCAAGCCCAGATAGGACAACGGGGGCCCACACCATGGCAAAGGCCCGTCCGTCGGCATTAGAGGACCCGCGCCTCCTGGACCACAGGGAGCCCAGTTGCAGTCACAGGTCCCGGTTGCAGTCACAGGGGCCCGGGTGAAAGAGGTGGTGTGTCAGGTGGATTCCAGGGGCCCGGTTGTGGTCACAAGTGGCCCGGTTGGACCTAGGGAATCCGTTCGCAGTCACAGGGGGCCTACAGGTGGATCTCAGGGGGCCCGGTTGCAGTCAAAGAGGGCCCGTGTGGATCCTTGTGGGGCCCAGGATGGATCAGAGCAGTAGAGGGCCCGATTGGCAGTCACAGGGGGCCCGGGTGATCAACGGGGGAATTCGGTTTAGTCACAGAGTGCCTGGTTGCAGTCACAGGGACCCAGGGTGGATCAGATGGCCCAGCTGGTGGTCAAGCAGGGGCCCGTGTGTATCACAGGGGGCCCGGTTGCAGTCACAGGGGGCCCGGTTGGATCATAGGGGCCCGGTTGTAATTACAGGGGGCCCGGGTGGATCACATGGGGCCCGGTTGCAGTCACAGGGGGCCTGCTGGATCTTCCTAGGGGCCCAGATTGAGTCACAGGGGGGCCTGGATGGAGTCACAGGGGGCCCGGTGAATCATAGGGGGCCCGGTTGTAATGACAGGGGGCCTGGGTGGATCACAGATGGCCCGGTCCCAGTCACAGGGGGCCCGGGTGGATGATAGGGGCCCGGTTGTAATCACAGGGAGCCCGGGTGGATTACAGGGGTCTTGGCTGCAGTCACAGGTGGGCCGGGTGGATCACAGAGGGCCCGGTTGCAGTCACAGGGGCCCAGGTTGGATCACAGATGGCCTGGTTGGGTAGTCACAGGGGGCCAAGCAGTCTACAGGGGCCCTGGGAGCAGTCACAGAGTGCCTGGTTGCAGTCACAGGGGCCCGGGTGGATCACAGATGGCCCGGTTGCAGTCACAGGGGGCCCGGGTGAATCACAGGGGGCCAGGGTGGGATCATAGGGGGCCCGGTTGTAATTACAGGTGCCCGGGTGGATCACATGGGGCCCGGTTGCAGTCACAGGGGGGCTCGAGTGGATTACAGGGGGCCCGGTTTCAGTCACAGGGGGCCCGTGATCATCCAGATGGCCCGGTTGCAGTCACAGGGGCCCGGTTGGAGTCACATGGGGCCCGGGTGGACTATATGGTGCCCGGTTATAATTACAGGGGGCCCGCTGACTGCCAGAGGGTCCGGTTGCAGTCACAGGGGGCCTGGTTGCAGTAATAGGGGCCCGGTTGCAGTCACAGGGTCCCTGTGGGTCACAGTTGGCTCTGTCCCAGTCACAGGGGCCCCCGGTGTATACAGGGGCCCGGGTTGATGATAGGGGCCAGGTTGTAATCACAGGGGGCCCGGGTGTATCACAGGGTCCGGATGAATAATAGGGGGCCCGATTGCAATCACAGGGAGCCCGGGTGGATTCCAGAGGCCCGGTTGCAGTCACAAGTGCCCGGTTGGACCACAGGGAATCCGTTCGCAGTCACAGGGGGCCCAGGTGGATCTCAGGGGCCCCGGTTGCAGTCAAAGGGGGCCCGGGTGGATCCCATGGGGCCCGGTTGGATCACAAAGAGGGCCCGATTGCAATCTCAGGGGGCCCAGGTTGGATCAACAGGGGGCCCGGTTTCAGTCACAGGGGTGGCCTGGGTTGCAGTCACAGGGGCCCAGGGTGGATCACAGATGGCCCGGTTGCAGTCACAGGGGCCCAGGGTGTATCACAGAGGGGCCCGGTTGCAGTCACAGGGGGCCCCGGTTGGATCATAGGGGCCCGGTTGTAGTCACAGGGGGCCCGGGTGGATCACAGGGGGCCCGGTTGCAGTCACAGGGGGCCTGGGTGGATCACATGGGGCCCGGTTGCAGTCACAGGGGGCCCGGGTGATTAGGGGCGGTTGCAGTCACAGGGGGCCTGAAAAGTACTAGGGGCCCAGTTGTGGCCGGTTGTAATGACAGGGGTGGTGGATCACAGATGGCCCGGTCCCAGTCACAGGGGGCCCGGGTGGATGATAGGGGCCCTGGTTGTAATCACAGGGAGCCCGTGGATTACAGGGGGCTCGGTTGCAGTCACAGGTGGGCCGGGTGGATCACAGAGGGCCCGGGTGCAGTCACAGGGGCCCAGGTTGGATCACAGATGGCCCGGTTGCAGTCACAGGGGGCCGGTTGCAGTCACAGGGGGCCCGGTTGCAGTCACAGAGTGCCTGGTTGCAGTCACAGGGGCCCGGGTGGATCACAGATGGCCCGGTTGCAGTCACAGGGGGCCCGGGGAATCACAGGGGGCCAGGGTGGATCATAGGGGGCCCCGGTTGTAATTACAGGGGGCCCGGGTGGATGCCATGGGGCCCGGTTGCAGTCACAGGGGGCCCGAGTGGATTACAGGGGGCCCGGTTTCAGTCACAGGGGGCCCGGGTGGATCATAGATGGCCCGGTTGCAGTCACAGGGGCCCGGTTGGAGTCACATGGGGCCCGGGTGGATCATATGGTGCCCGGTTATAATTACAGGGGGCCCGGGTGGATCACAGAGGGTCCGGTTGCAGTCACAGGGGGCCCGGTTGCAGTAATAGGGGCCCGGTTGCAGTCACAGGGTCCCCGGTGGGTCACAGTTGGCTCTGTCCCAGTCACAGGGGGCCCGGGTGTATCACAGGGGCCCGGGTTGATGATAGGGGGCCAGGTTGTAATCACAGGGGGCCCGGGTGTATCACAGGGGCCGGATGAATAATAGGGGGCCCGATTGTAATCACAGGGAGCCCGGGTGGATCACAGAGGACCCGGTTGCTGTCACAGGGGGCTGGGTGGATCGCAGAGGGCCTGGTTGCAGTCACAGGGGCCCCGGTGGATCACAGTTGCCCCGGTCCCAGTCCCAGGGGGCCCGGGTATCACAGGGGCCCGGGTGGATGATAGGGGGCCCGGTTGTAATCACAGGAAGCCCGGGTGGATTACAGGGGGCCCGCTTGCAGTCACAGGTGGGCCGGGTGAATCACAGGGGCCCGGCTGGATCACAGGGGCCCGGTTGCAGTCACAGGGGTGCGGGTGGATCAAAGAGGGGCCCGGTTGCAGTCACAGGGGGCCGGATAGATCACAGGGGACCCGGCTGCAGTCACAGGGGGCCCGGGTGGATTACAGGGGGCCCGGTTGCAGTCCACAGGGGGCCGGGTGGATCACAGGGGGCCCGGGTTGGATGACAAGAGGCCCGAGACTGCCGGAATTAGGGACCCGGCTGCAGTCAAAGTGGGCCTGAAAAATATCGTTAGGGGCCCAGTTGCGGACACCGAGGTTAAGGGTGGCCCACAGGGCACCTGCAAGCATGTCAGGGAGCCTGGCCTCAGCCAAATCTAGCCCAACTAGACCACTGGGGCCCGGAATCGTGGCAGGGGCCCGGCTCTGTCCGCAGGGGCCCGCAACTTGGGATTGGGGGGGCTGGTCGGGTCATTGGGGGGCTTCTCCGAGCATTGGGGGCTCGGGCCCCCAAATATATGGAAACTTCGCCCCCTGCACATGTCAATATTAAGTAAAAAGCTACAAAAAGCTACTAAAATATATCAAAGTTAAGAAACACATCCTGCCATCCTATATAACAATAAAAATATAAACTCAAAATATACAATACAAATCCAATATATTACAATCCTATAACAATAATATAAAAACCAGCTGATCACAATCATATGTTAAAGTTATCGAAAAACTAATTAGAGCTGCGGCTCTGTATAATGGGAAGCCACCTGTCGTGAAACCTGCTCCCAGAGTTCCGGTTGATGTTGGCGTCGTTCGGTGATGTCAGTACCGCCTCACGACGGCCAGCAGTGCGGATGTAAGCGGACTCTAGGAGCAGGCGTTGATGATAGCTGGTGGCGTGGTCCAGGATTTGGGCTTGGTCAAAGTGAGGGGTGCAGGTCCGGTGGGTGCCGAAAGCTGAGGTGTTGGCTGTCGACCGAGTGCTTCCTCTCCAGCTTCCCCTGTGTTCTTTTACTCTCGTTTGCAGTTCTCGGTCCGTTTCTCCGATGTAGGTGACGGTCTTGCCATACACTGAACATAAGCATTGTATACTGTAAATGATGTTTGAGTTCTGTTCTTTTGGTAGGTGATGTTTTGCTTTGCTGCAGAGGATGCTGGAGATGGTTCGTTGTGTTCTTGACACCAGCTTTTCGCCGGTTGCCCGACTTGCACGTTTTAACTGGTAAAACGTTGACCCAGTAAATGGTAGCGAGAACCGGACTGGAAGAGACTGGTTGTTCGACCCCGCTGGGGCGGGGAGAGCACGGGTCCCCAGCCCAGCCCAGGAGTTTTATTTTTTTTTTTCCCCCCGGGGGGGTTCCCGGGGGGGGGGGGGGCCCCGCGCCCTCCCCCCCCAGCGGGGTCGAACAACCAGTCTCTTCCAGCCCGGTTCTCGGTACCATTTACAGGGTCATCGTTTTACCAGTTAAAACGTGCAAGTCGGGCAACCGGCGTACAGCTGGTGTCAAGACCACAACGAACCACCTCCAGCATCCTCTGCAGCAAAGCGAAACATCACCTACCAAAAGAACAGAACTCAAACATCATTTACAGTATACAATGCTCTTGCTCAGTGAATGGCAAGCCCGTCACCTACATCGGAGAAACGGACCGAGAACTGCAAACAAGAGTAAAAAAACACAGGGAAAGCTGGAGAGGAAGCACTCGGTCGAATGCCAACGCCTCAGGTTTCGGCACCCACCGGACCTGCACCCCTCACTTTGACCAAGCCCAAATCCTGGACCACGCCACCAGCTATCATCAACGCCTGCTCCTAGAGTCCGCTTACATCCGCACTGCTGGCCGTCGTGAGACGGTAATGACATCACCGAACGACGCCAACATCAACCGGAACTCGGGGAGCAGGTTTTACGACAGGTGGCTTCCCATTATGTATAGCTGCAGCTCTAAATAGTTTTTCGATAACTTTAACATATTTTTGTGATCAGCTGGTTTTTATGAGAAGCACATGACGAAATTTATATTATTGTTATAGTATTGTCATATGTTGCTATTGTATTACATATTTTATATCCATATTTTTACTGTTATATAGGATGGCAGGATTTATTTCTTAACTTTTATATATTTTAGGAGCTTTTTGTAGCTTTTTACTTAATATTGACATGTGTACTTGTATTTAATGTGTTAAGTACCTACCATTATTATGCTGTACTGTGTAAGCTATCTTTAATCGTTGAATATCAAAATATGAGAATTTGCGTTGTTACTAAAATGTTTTTCAGGTAGGTAGCTTTATTAACCGTGCACGTTTCCAGGAATCCTTTTTGCACTTGTTATATAATTTTTGCAATGTGTCTGATCTTCCGATATCCACTGATCAATCCGACCACTCGCTGACGAATGCTGATAAAATATAGCCGAAAGCTCCGAACGTTTTTCATTTTCACTAGTGGAGAAGCCCCTTATAATTAGGTTTTACAGGTGTAGGAGCACTTGACTCTTGTCCCTTAACACGCGGACTGGAAGGGACATCAGACTTCCCCTAATTTTTCGAAATCGTTAGATAATCGTTCCTAGCCAGCAAACGCAACTTAACCACATTTGAGAGAATTCAATGGCACGTTGATTGGCAAATAAATTCTGAAAATTGTGTATAAGTGTTTTGACTTACAAGCTTTCAAAGTCAAACCTACATTTTTAGATCAGCGCAATCGTGCAGTCGCAGCAGTTGGGCTGCATTGGAGACGGAGTAGAGATGTCGCGATCTAATACAAAATACAAACGAGAATATGTGTCCAGTTAGCCTCACCCAAGGGTAAATGTCAAGTCCAAAGGTCACAGGTCAAGGTCATACCAGCATTTTCAAGGTCATTGGTCCCAGTGCTTCCAGTTTAACGCCATTACGCCACCCCTGTAAAAAGCCAGAATCGGTAGGGGGCTCCATCGATATCGATGGAGCTCCCCTGATATCTCCGAAAGTTCTGAGCCGATTTTAATGAAGCAAAAGCCATTTTGTTTGTTTTGATGTGAAGTCTTTGTTTAGCTATATATATATATATATATATATATATATTCAAAAATTTCAGATGAAGGGTCAGGGGATATTTTGAAATTGTTTCAACTCGTTACTGCGCCTCTATTTATTATTTGATTTGTAAGAAACTTTGTGTGTAGTTTCATAATTGTATGCTGATACACATATGCCTCGGGTTTGTTGAAATTCGAAATTCAAGGGCGGAGTCAGGAGGGGTAAGATCAGAAAATCTCGGATGTATGCTTTTGACGCCGTTTTTTATATGAAGTGACTTGAGGTTCGTGACTTGTACTGAAAGATGTTAGGAACCTGTTTTTGCAGTTTTTCCAACGGGCGGATGTAGGAGATTTAAAAAGGGGGACATGTAACAAAGTTGTTGCTTGTTGCCTTTTTTTTGGTATTGAGAGGTTTGGTTCTTCATATTTTACCCGCGAAATGTTGATTCTGATACAAACCGACATTTTATACATATTTTGATACTAATTCATAGGCGGTTCCAGGAGCAGAAAAACGAAGTACACTCATGAAATCATAAATATGAATCGTTATGCATCTCTTTATAATTTGCTGCTCTTCTTGTACCAGAATGCACAATTTGGGTAAGGAAATGGGTAAGGATCATATTCAACAGTGGCGGATCTATGGAATGGCATGGGCAGGCTCAAGTCCCCCCCCCGACGAAATGTTTGAGCTCCCATAGTAAATGTATTGCTGGAGGTGGTCTGAGGTTCTGGTGAAATATGCCTCCACGCCCCTATCCCCCTCTCTCCCCGAAATGTATTCCTGAATCCGTCACTGACTGTTAAAACTTCCGTTGTGCATACGTTGGGAGGGGAAGAAAATAGCCTCAAAGGGTTAGTGGGCCGGCGTGAGATAAGATAATTGCCCAGTCCCATGGCACCGCTGCCAATACTGCCTCAGTGCGATAGCAGCGCCGCGGTAACTTTTTGCACTTCAATATGTCCAATATGACAATGCAAACTACACCAAACGTCTGGAACTACAGGCGGTAAGATGTATCCACACGGTGGTTAGCTTGGCTCAACATCCTCATGAATTCATAATTAACTGTTTGAATACGATATTATACTTAGAAAGATTTTTTCCGATTACCCAACTCAAATTATGGTCTGACATCGCCACTGGCATAAAAACCATAAGAAAATATTAAATATTGATGCAAAACAGAAGCCAAACAATATCAAAAGTTCGATTTAAATCACACTATTGATGTACCTACATGTCCCGTAAAATACGAAAATTATACAGCGTTTTTCTCCTGGATCCGGCCTTGGTGGAAACTTTAAATTTGCATCGATGGAAGTGAAATATAGCATACAACATCCATTATAAATCTTTATTATTTCTCTACTTCAGAGCCAGGAATTTCAACAGAATAATGCGGTTACGATTCATTATCATGACAACCGCCCCACCCAAACCTCGCTCTGCCACCGCCACTGATCCCAAAAACGAAACTAAACACAGAAATCTGTCTGCAACCATACATCAAGAACTTTCGCATTGCTTAAAAAGTACTTCTGATCAAAGAACATTGTGCAACTGCTATGGAATGCCCGTTATCATATACCCCTGGAACCGCCCTTGGAACATAAGCCGCAAAGTAAGCACGGATGTGACCAAATTGGTAAAGCAACGATGCAATCATTGCACTGCGCTAAAAAGGGATTTTGTACCAGAAAAAGAGCAAGTCACAGCTGAGCTGGTTCTTCTCATAGCCGGTTAACATGCCCCCAAAACATGTCCCTGGGAGTCGCCCATGGACCACTTGGAGTTTTATTTTAAATTCTGCTTGTTGTCAAATCAATTTTCAGGTATAGTCACAAAAGTATTGAAACGACATCCATTCAGATTTAACCACGCCACGAGAAAAACCGTCGGGGGCCTCTGGAGCCCCCTCTACACTAATAGGGTTAATAGTGTGAATGACGTATATAATGGCATAGCGTCATAGTTAAGGTAACGCAGTATAAATTTCAAGGTCAAAGGCTATGAGTCAAGGTGAATCCTCATTTCATCCCCCCCCCGACGCACACTGCTTCAGCTAATACATTGCGAATTGAGGAGACCATCTAATTGGGATCTTTCTCGTTTCTAATGAGGTTTCATGCATATGTTCCAAATACGTAATCCGCAAAATCTTTGATTGACGCCATTTTTTTCAATTTCAAAGTTTTCCGTTGGTTTTATTTTGTGCCTTGGCAAACATTCAGATTCTATTCTTTGATATTTTGCTGCATCAAATTTTATATCTTCCGGAAGAAGCTTTAGCGAACAATGCAATTCTGTCATTTGATAAACTCCGGGGCGGTTGCAATACCCGAAATTCGAGCCATGAAGACTGAAAAATATAATCTTTCATTCGGTAACGGGGACGCAGCCATGCATCAGTCAGAACAAAGAACCCTCACTGGGAAAGCTTCAAAGTTACAGGGCAATATGTGTGGCTCCCACAATCTACGAAGATAGTTTTACTCCATGTTGGGCTAGGTATTTTCGGAAAGTCTCCTTATGCACGTATTTTGAAGAAAATTACAAGTGGTTCTAGCTGTTCTTTTCCGAAATCTGTTGGTCTCAGATCAGGGATGCAGAATCAGAGAACGTAGTAATTAACGGCCGAGTGCCCGGGGCGGGCTGGACGAACTGAACAGACTAGTGTTGACCCACTGGAGCCTAAAATGGCCCCCACCAAAGCCTGAAATAGCATGTTTCCCAAAGGGACTAAACTTTGGCCGTTTATCAATACTATCTTTTGCAATTTTATCCTCGATTTAGGGCCCCCTTAAAACGTTGTTTTGGCCCCATCTAAAAGCTGCTCCTGGATCCACCGCACCAATGTGCTGGCCAGGTGCGGATATTTTGCGACTTAGATGGTGGCATGTCATCATCATCATCATTGTTGGAGTTTTTGGGCGCACCGACAATTCAATTGGTGGCACGTCAATTCAAGAGCAGATATAGCTGCATACTTGGGACATGTAAGGGTACCAGTAAGGGTATGCCCGATGAGCAAGGCCACGGAATACACGGAGCAAATACAAAGGTAACCAATGTACAAAATGAAAATAGCATTCAGAATCAGAATCTAAATCTAGGCGAAAACCTCGCAGAAACTTTATACATAGGGGCCGTTTAAAACTTCATACAAACCCTTACATTTACGCTGCTCATTAGACAGCATTGTCATTCCGCCCCTCCAATAGAAAGGAGCTGCATGAGACGCCGGAAGAGAGGACCAGTCCTCTATCAGAAACGTCCGGACTTATCGGGAATTCTATTCGCAATTCTGGCTATAATGTCTTAGATCAAAGTGTATACAATATCACTGAATACGCAACGTTCTCATTAAGCTATAAGTGCCTTTGCTTAGGTACATTTTATGTACCTTGTCCTAAGTGCTTTTGCTATACGAACTTTTCACCGTACGTATTTTTCCCACGCATACTTTTGGCAAATTAACTTTATACCCCACATACATTGCTTCCTCACTTTTGCGTACCCACTTAAGCCATAGGCACTCTAGCCATACGAACGAACTAGTCCGGCAACCAGCGACGTTGTTGTTGTTGTTGTTGTTGTTGTTGTTGTTGTTGTTGTTGTTGTTGTTGTTGTTGTTGTTGTTGTTGTTGTTGTTGTTGTTGTTGTTGTTGTTGTTGTTGTTGTTGTTGTTGTAGTCCCTCGGGCCGGCCTACGGCCGGCCGTAGCCGAGAGGCTCTCGGTGTCTCAGGTAGTTGCGGGCCAAGGCCGCCACGGCCCCGCCGTCCCGGAGCTGCACCGGGTCCGGATGGATGGTGCCGAAAAGGCGGAGCCGCAATCCCGCCAGGCACGGGCACCGGAGCAGGACGTGCTCGGGTGTATCCGGGCCTTCGCGGCAGACGAGGCAGCGCGCCGCAAGGCACGCCGGGTCTGCGCACTGCTGACATTAACCAGCGACGTCGGGCCCGGCGGTCGACGACCCCAGCTGGTGATTGGAGCGCCCGCGGCTGCTGCCCGAGGCTATGCGTGTGTGCGTTGGTGCGGCGGCGGCATTCCATCTGGGGCATAGCGGTACCTGCGCCGCGTCCTGCCTCGAGTTTTCTAATTGCCCGGTTCTGCGGCTCGGTGGCGACAGCTGCGGTCGCTGATTGTAGAGCCTGGGTGCCGACGGTCCCTGGGAAGAACTGCTACGAGGGTGTTGTCAAAATTTCTCAAACCCAGGGTATCCGATTTCCCACAACAGCTTAAGGTAGACTCGCGGTGGCTTCTGAATCCCGTTCCTTAGTCCATTAGTTCCATCTGACCCAATTTTCAGAATTTTCGACCGGTCAAGTCTTTGCTCCGGGCACTTGAAGTTGGAGCTCAAATGCAGTGTTACTGATGTAGCCGCACTGCAGTCTCTTGAGCCGAATCCGGTTTTATTTGTACATTCTGCAGGACTCTAAACTCAAAGCTCGGTGTCTTGATTCACTACGGTGTTATTTCTAATTTATTTAGACTCCACAAAATCATTCATATCGACGGGATGGGGCTTAAATTCATCATTTCCGACCTGCTGCAACTCCTTTTGCTCAGCTCTTTAAATTTTGGACATCCATTTTCTGCTGGAGTATGCTTTATCGAAGTTTAGAGAATAATATTCATTTACGATTGAAAATGACATCGCATATATCGTTCTTATTAAGCAATGGTTTTATTCCCCTGATTGTACGATTTTTATTATTTGTGCAACCGACTGACAATGCAACATACTTTGCAAGTCTCTGAGAACGTGTGCAATGAGACTGGTGACAAAGCGTTCACACCTATTATCGGCTTGTAAGTTTTTTTCTCAAACAGAAAGCTATATATATATATATATATATATATAATATGCATGACAAGAATTTTGTTAGGACATTGTAAATAATCACTAGGGAGGCATTCAGAGAATTTTGCAGCATTTAGGCATTCACTACTAACACTCATTCGCACGGAGAGGCACTGGACCAAGAATCGTACAGGATTGTTGGAGCGGTGGCGATCGCACACACCATCTGTGAGGTTCTGCTGGCTGTTGATTGGCAGCTGGTAATGTTTTCTATTAAACCTGGCTTAAAAAGTGGGTGGCAAAAAACTCAGAGGGGCCGCCTTTAACACGCGCATTGACGGGGGTCTGAGCCACCTCCGTCTTGACAGGGGAGGGGGCGGGTACCCGCCCCCTAAGATCTCAAGAACTGCGCTAGGTAGCGAAAAACAGTAAACGGTAATGGATAGCTCATCCACTTCTCCATCGAAAATATTTGGACCATTTTTTCAAATCACATTTAAGGTCACTAGAGGTCAAAACATGCCGTCATAGGGATAATATGTAAATGAAGTTTTCGGCCATTACATCGGAACAAGTAAAAATAGAGCAAAACGATTTATACTGTGTGAATCCTCGCAGCAAGCCGAATTGAATGATCTATAATATGACCTTGCTACGTCAAATAAAGGATTTGACTTGACCTGAGGTCAGGTCAGGGTCAAATTTGGTAAAATGCATATCATTAGAGCTGCAATGACGAGATAAATATAATGCAGTTAAAATAAATGTTCTATCCCTATCAACAATTTTCCCATGTATTTCCAATAGATAGGTCATGGCTCGTACCTGACCTTAGGTCACCGACATCAAAATACGAGAACATATTTTAGAAAACTCGGTGGAGTATTGGGTGATATGAATTTCAATCGGATAAATTCATCCTGTTTCTACTTTTGCTATCTTAAACTTTTTTTGAGGTGAGGTCACTTGACCTGAACTGGTGACCTGACCTGAGATGACTTTACCTTAAAATTTTGAAAAAAAGTTGTAACGATGATGAGGGAAAAGGTATGCCAAGTATGGCGGCGCTACGCGCCGCCGTTTTATGTTATTTCCGAAAAACCCGAGGGGGGCGGGTACCCACCCCCGTCAATGCGCGTTAAAGAGCGTGCCTAGTGTGTTACGTGATGTTTTTGTCATATGTTTCTGGCCAGATTTGTACCATATGGCTTAAGTGATGTTAAAATGTGAACCTATAACGCATGAAAAGCGCCCGTCGCCACTCTAACACAGGCGTGGTGTACGGCGCCCAGGGGCTGCTTAACGTTGCTCAAAGCAGCATCATATACTACTGAGCCATAATCTAATACGGACCTGATGAGGACAAGGTACAAACGGAGAAGAGTACGCCTATCGGCACCGTAAGATGTGCGTGAAATCACCAGGAGCGATATGTGGGGGGAGGGGGGCGTAGGTATGTCAAGCGTTTATCCATCATCATGCTCAGGAACTTGTGTTCCGGGACGATTGGGACTCTCCTTAACATCACTATTCAAATATCTTTGTCTACATATATTAATGTAGCATATACCCATTCCAAGGCTGAGATCGGGTCATAGTCACGGACTTGGCAGGTATTAGGGGAATTTTACTCAATACAGGCACCAATTGCATAAGGGGTCAAGTGCATTTCCATGGTCTGGCTGTAAAACTGTAATCACAAGATGTAGAAATGTGCTGATAACCTGGGTTAAATACAAAGATTCGTGCTCCACGCATCTTGGCTGATGTATATTCTCGATGCAGATTTTTCGGCGTTGGTGTCCTTTTTCTGCCATTTCTTGAGGCAGGAGGTGACAAATATCGACCTCAGCCCGTTCTGGCCCATAACGGCTTTATGGAGATCCGGGTGTCAGATTAACACTTGGACCCGCGTTTCTCCGACGCAGCACTAGGAAGCCAGCGAACACCATCACTGGATTAAGAATAACATCTGGAAAAAGCCATGGCTTCCTGTAGGCGGCTGCAATGCAGCCGGAGCTATCCACACAACACACTGAACATGGTGTGTGCGATGGAAGAACCTAGCCCAGATGGCGACAACTCAGAAGCTGTGCTCATAAGCAAACTTTACGACCAGAAGAGAACACGACAACTGTTGTCCCATATCAGGCGATGTGTTTGCAGCCGTGTGTTTTTTTTTTTGTATTCTCAGGTGCAGTGCTGGTGAAGGTGCTAGATAAGTTCGAGCCTGCATAACTAGGTACTATTCGCTCTTTATAAGCCCTTGCCAAGTTTGGTCGTCTCCATACAGGCAGGTGAGTGATTGTTCCACGCCGGGAGTCACCTAATGCTTCTGCATCGGTCTTATCTTGCTATTTATGTTCTAGTTTGCAAATTCTACAAAGAACGACAAGTCCTAGTCGCTGACGGTGTATTTCTGAGCGCACTCGTGTTTTGCCGCATGTTTAAGGGAGAACTGTGTGGCTACTTTGTATCGTTACTATGATGTCACTCAGTGTCGTGGTTTGCATTGCCAGACCATAACGTTTTTCTGAGGTGAACCTAGAGGTGGGATTTTAGGTCAAAACGACCAAAAATATTTCAATTTGACACCGCCATGTCTAGAAAAAATCTGAAACTTTGTCTCCGGGGTAGTTTTGGGCCAGAAACACGCCTGTGAGAATCTTAGCCCCCTCCGACCAACGGTGACCGAGTTATAGCCCGAGGCATTTTCGGGAGGTCACCTTGTAGACTCATCTTTGATGCTCCATAGCTCAAAAACGCATAGCCTGATTAACAAGCTTTGTATATAATTGAATTTGTCTTGAACTATACTTTATTTGAAAAAAGAAAATTTCAAAATTTGAAAGTTTTTGAATTTTGATTTGTTTGACCTTTTCGTTTTTGACCTAGCTCGACCTTTTCGCAGCTGAAATTTCCTTTTAGACACCTCAAAAATTTTTCTTCATAAAATATCTTTCGATAGAAAAAATAAAAATGCGTTCTTGCTATAGGTTCCAAATATTTAGCACCTATGTAAGGTAGGTATGTAGACGGTTTTTGACCACTGAGGTAGTACAGCCTTATGTTTAACGCCGCAGACATAGTGATTGCTTTTGTAATCGGTTGCTGGCAATCATATTGCTTTGTTTTTACGAAATTTTCATCTTGCAAGAGTCAGAATTTATGGCAATTAAAAAGCACCCACCCGAGGGGGTGGGCAACCGGCCTCCTCAGGTCTCTACAGGTAGTAAAAAGACACCTTAGCGCAGCACCACCATACTCCATCTACCACTAACACAACATTTTTCAACTTCTGGAAAAATAATTTAGGTCAACTGGGAGGTGGTAGGTACCATAAATACTGAAGGCCAGCTGGCAACTGACTGGTGAGGGGGTGACCTGAGGTAGACGGTGGTCGTTATGCCTTCTGGAACTTTCAACTTTGGTTCCTTGATTAACACTTCATCGTGGGAGTTGGGGTCGTGGGGTCGGGGTCTCCGTAAAAAGTCCCTTGATGACTCTAGTGAGACACCTACACATAAAACTGAACTGGCAACAACTTGGACAATATTTATAAAAATAAAAATTGCAGCAATTAAAAGTGATAGAAAGTGATCCATTGTTTGGACGGAGACGAGGGCAAATGAACTTATTAATAATGGACCTTTCAGCCTTAAACGAAAATTTACAAAGATGTCGCTACTTAATCCATAATTGAAACAAGTATAACTTATCCTATGGGCACCACTAACTCACACAATTACATCGATCCCGAGATGGAAAAATAGTATCGATACAAGGTGACCCAGTGCAGCACAGTATACGTTTGATAGGATTCATGCAATGTACACAAACGTGTTTGAAAGGCTTTGATCCCCAAAAAGTAATTTGAGTCTGCTCATATATGCGAAAAAATGTCCTGAAATTGTAACGCATACGACTTGGTCACTTGAACAGGTTGCCTCATGATATTTTTACAAGGTGATCATTTCATAGCTGACACGGATCCCAGAATCACAGATGAATAATGACACAGTGCAGTGGGAGTGATGCCGCTAAATAGGCAGTTTTAATAACTACCGAATATGTTACAATCGTTTGGTCGTGTCACCTTTGAGGCTGCTCGAGGTCACAGTATTTCTTACAGTAACTAAGTGGAAACCTAAATGTTGTGGCATAATAGGTGACAGTGGGGAGCCATAAAAAGAAATATTCATCACCATTGGAGCACTCTCGTTGAGCCCAAACGGATTATGTATCTTATAATATTGCCTAGTCAAATGTCCAAATTAACCTGACTTGACCTAGAGCCAGGCTTAGGTCTGTATGGTAAAAAGAATATTAATCAAACTGCAGTGGCAAGTCAGACACGGCAATGTAAAAATAAAACCTCCATCGCAATTCTCGACAATTCTCAATTCTCACAAGTTGTCAAAATTTACCAGTTACCCCACGCATTTCTAATGGAAAGATCATGAACCTGACCCTGCTCCCGGTTATCGATATAGAAATCCTGCTACGAAAAATTATCATGCTCGGCGACCTTACTATGTAATGTGAATCTAACTACGATAGGCTAAAATTGATATTATTGATGCACCTCCCAAAGTTTTTTTCGAGGTTAGGTATCTTGACCTGGGTTGGCAGTTTGGCCTGGTATGAACCAGACCTAACATTTTGCCAGAAGCTGCAAAAATTTCGAGTTAGTGGTACATTAAGTACGGTGGCGCTGCGCGAAGGTGTTTTTTTTTTACTCTGTGGAAACCTGAAGAGGCCAGTTGCCCACCCCTTTGTGTGGGCGCGTGCTAATTGTCATAAATTCTGACACTTCCACGATGAAAATTTCGTAAAGACAAAGCAATATGATTGCCAGCAACCGATTACAAAAGCAATCGCTATGTTTGAGGTGTTAAACATAAGGCTGTATTACCGCAGTGGTCAAAAACCATCTGCATACCTAACTTAGGTGCTAAAAATTTGGAACTTATAGCAAGAATGCATTTTTTTATTTTTTTCTATCGAAAGATATTTTATGAAGAAAAACTTTTGAGGTCTCTAAAAGGGCAATTTCAACTGCGAAAAGGTGAAGCTAGGTAAAAAAGGTCAAATAGATTAAAAGTAAAAAATTTTCAAAGTTTGAAATTTTATTTTTTCCAAATAAAGTATAGTTCAAGACGAGTTCAATGATATACAAAACTTGTTAATCAGGCTATGCATTTTTGAGTTATGGAGCATCAAAGATGAGTCTACAAGGTGACCTCCCGAAAATGCCTCGGGCTATAACTCGGTCACCATTGGTCGGAGGGGCCTTAGATTCTCACAGGCGTGTTCTGGCCCAAAACTACCCCGGAGACAAAGTTTCAGATTTTTTCTAGATATGGTGGCGTCAAGCCTTGGTCGATCTGTCCTGGAATGCCCCCTCTACCAAAAAAAGGTGATCACAGGCCCCGTGCTCGCCGTCGCCAGCACCCTCCACAGTGGTAACGTCTACGTCACCATACGGATGATCAGAAGCGTGGCACTAACTCGTCATAACTACCAACTCCTCAGCTATACCCGTCCTAGCTGGACTGGTAATCTGCTTTGTGGTGTAAAAGTTTTGCACGCCACACACGGGCCCGGAAGTTATGTTACAGCTCTTGCTAGCAGGCAACAGTTTTTTTGGGGCAGTTATGCTTCATGCGGGGAGTGCAGGCGGACGGGGATGGCCTGGCGACGATCGTGCACACTATATATGGGGTTCTGCTAGCTCTGGAGTGAATGCTGGTGCTGTGTTCAGTTATATCCGGCCTGCTGTCTATTTCGGTTGTAAATGTCGGCCTTGAGAAGTGCGTGGGTGCAAAGTCGGAGGGGTAGCCCAGGTAGAGTGTTTGTGGTTGTTTTGAGCGTGTCTTTATTTCTTGTATGTGCTTGGCTGGATGTGCACCATCTGGCTGAAATGATATTAGAATGTGTATCTCTCGCAAACAGAAGGAAGAACAGGAGCATGTGAGTGCTGGGATGTAAAAACATTTATGCCTATATTCCTTGATATATTTATGTATTGTGTAATATGTATGTAATTATAAACCGAAGATATTTGTACTCATGCCAAGTCTACCATCGGGTTGGGATTATGGACAAACTAGGCGTTCGGAGGATTCTGCAGAATACAGGTACTGACAAGTGAGGCCCATTACTTGGAGGAATTGCACCTCGATCATTCAGGATTTCTACAGCAGTGCAAAACCAACGACAGTGACAACTCCGTAAAACGGCAAAAGCACGAGATGAAGGCAAAAATAAAGAAAAGGGCAGCACTGTAAAATAAAGTGAAGTGATCCATTATCCTCACCACATCTCAACTGGTAGCGTGTGCCCCATTTAAACGTACAATTTATTTTGTAGCAGGATTATATTTGATCCACGACACAGAGAATCGAATCATTCATACATACGTAAAACAGGCGAGATACCACCAACCCACTTACCCCTTCCGTTACCACCCTCTCTCCACACCAACGGCAGCAATGTACAGTTGTACACACAGGGGCGGATGCAGACGCGAGTTTTGGGGGCCAAACGCATGTCTGTCTCTCCTCCTGGGGGACGTGCAATTCGGGTGGTGTTCGACATACCTCGTATAAGCTACCTCTCCAAGTGCATGATCGCTCTCCTGGGGGGGCGGTGGGAGTGAATATTTTTGCTCTACAGACCTTTTTCATATATTTGGCTAACACATTTGCCACAACGTCTCAAGCTCCTGCAAACCCTGAGCATGACACCTCAGCATCGACGTAAACGCCATTGGTCAGCGAATACAATCGCTGACCAAACATCAGAGCAACACAATGCGCACAGTCCCCTCCCATCCCACCTCGCTCACCCTCCCCCACGCCCGAAACAATTACCAAGTGGGTCACGAAGGCCTTACTTCAACCAGCCTGTCCGCCTTTCACCGCATAGCTCCATGTTAATCGTGAAATGTTTAACAAGCACATTGACGGGGGCCTGAGCCACCTTCGCTTTGACGAGGGGGAGCGGGTACCCGCCTCCCTAAGATCTCGAGGACCACGGTAGGTAGCGAAAAACAGTAAAGGCGGTGGGTAGCCTATCCACTTTTCCATCGAAAATATTTGAAATATTTTTTGTCAGGTCACATTTAAGGTCACGAGAGCTCAAAACATGCCGTCATAGGGATAACATGTAAATTCAGTTTTTCGGCAATTACATCTGAACAAGTAAAGATAGAGCAAAACGACTTAAACCATATGAATCCTCGCAGCAAGACAAATCGAATGATAGATAATTTGACCTTTCTAGGTCAAATCAAGGATTTCACCTGACCTGAGGTCAGGTCAGGGTCAAATTATATAAAATGCATATCATTAGAGCTGCAAAGCCAAGGCGAGTCTAATGCAGCTAAAACAAACGCTCTATCACCATCCGTTACTGAGTTATTCAGTAAAAACCATTTTTCCCATGTATTTCCAATGGATAGGTCATGCCTCGTACCCGACCTTACATCATCGATATCAAAAATACCGGAACATATTTTAGAAAACTCGGTGGGGCCATTATGTGATAAGAGTTTCAATTGGATACGTTCACCCTGCTCCGACTTATGCTATCTTAAACTTCTTTGAGGTCAGGTCACCTGACCTGTACTGGTGACCTGACCTGAGATGACCTAACCTTGAAATTTTCACAGAAGTTGTAAAATGATGAGGGAAAAGGTATGCCAAATACAGCGGCGCTACGCGCCGCCGTTTTACTGCTGTCTCCGAAAAACCCGAGGGGGAGGCGGGTACCCGCTCCCCCGTCAATGCGCGTGTTAAAGAATCAATATTAAGTTATTGCTCACAAACGGCCCCATCTCTTTTTGAAGTGATCCAATTTACCGTTTTTATTTGCAATAACCAGTTCCATTGTATAAGTTTTGTTCAAAACATGAAGGAAGCTGCCTACTAGACCAGGTCGTCAGAAAGTAATTTCCGATTTCGGATTAAGAGTAGTGATTTTATTATGTCATGATATGTTACAAACATGATGCAAGCAAAACAAATCCGATGAATCCACGTTTAATGGGCGCGGAACGGCCTTTTCTGAAGGCATGTCTTCAGTATGATGGCGTTGAAGTCTCCATTGACTTCACCATGCATTGTTGTCAGTATCCTTACAGCACGATAACTTTTAGACCAACATCAAACATCAAATCTATTTGCACCCGACATGTAGCCAGGCGGATGCACTGGATACCCGGGCAGCTGCTGAGAGGCCAAGGCACCCTCTGGTCCTTTCCTGGTCACCCCCTTGTATTGAAGATAGGTGGATTTCTCGAGTTTTGAACCTTAACAACTTTGACAATTGTTGACATTTAACACCCGCACTGGAGGAGGTCTGGCACTAACGCGCACTGGAGGGGGGGCTGGTAGGCCCCCTAAGATCTCGGAAACATAGAAACATAGAAAAACGAAATTTGAGAGGTGGGTGGGGGTTATGGTTATCTACATCATGACCAATTTTTATTGACCTAGGTCATTATCTTCAAGGTCAACCGAGGTCATAAATGTCAAAACTTGGCCATGCTGGGGACCGACCGGTAAATGCCGTGATTATGCGGGAAAATGGCGGGAATAAGCTAAAGGCGGACGAGGGTCATATAGAGAATGTCTCAAAGAGCATTCCCTTCAATTTTGGGGTCAAGATCATTCAAGGTCATTGACCTGTAAGGTCACAATATAGTATACTACTTATAATGAACACTTTGACTAACACTATAGCCACTGTTTGGCGGGAAATGAGGATTGACCTTTGCAAATGACCTTTAACCTTGCCCTTTGACCTTGACCTTGGTATTGGGGTACCTTATCGATGACGTCATAGCATAATGTACGTCAGACCGGGTAACGTCATTTGACCGGAAGCACTGTGGTCAGTGACCTTGAAAGTGCAGATATGAGCTTGACCTGTGACATTTGACCTTGACCTTCATGTGAGTTGACCTTGACATATAATCCCGGTTATATGGAGTTATGACTTCACCACTCGGTCCCCAAA
This sequence comes from Lepas anatifera, assembly GCA_034440635.1. NCBI lineage: Eukaryota > Metazoa > Arthropoda > Thecostraca > Lepadidae > Lepas > Lepas anatifera. The sequence goes on along the minus strand of JAOTON010000194.1, from coordinate 85,783 downwards.
GCAAGCTAACTGGTCCGACCACGCGATTACGGCGATCTCAAAATGCAGGTCTGACTTTAAAAGTCTATAAGTAAAAAAATTCGACCGATTTAAAAAAAACTTCACAAATTGACCCGCTATTAAATTCCTTTTGATGTGGCAAAGTATTGTGTTTTGGCTACGAGCAGTTCTCCGGCCACCTCGGAAAAAGAGATGGGGGCCCTCCGAGCCCCCCCCACCTCCTGGAATTTAGTGTAATTAGGGGTAGTTTTAGCCGAAAATCATGGAACCATCCCTGATTTCTTTGAAAAATGTACAATAAGCTCAATATTTTGATTTTTAAAATGCCCCTCTAGGGGAAAAATAAACATCTGCCTGTGGATGTCATGATCTGGTAACCACTACCATATTCAATAGGCTTCAAGGGCTTCGATTGGCTGATACTCACCGTGACCTCAGCATATGTCGTCACACCAACAACTGACAACTGTGGCCTGCTGCTCAGGGTACATCAGGGGTACATTTCAGGTAGGTTTTAGCATTTATCTACGGAAGCTTCGAGTTTCAAGACAAATTATATATTGAGTACCAGGTTTTCCGGCATGCTTTACAATTTGGCTATCTCAGTCAAAATCACGCTATCAAGGTGCCCCATTCACTTTAACGATGCACCAACCTCTTGGATTATACGGTGTCGCCAACTCTCATCCTGTTGGGAGGGATAGCCAGGTTTTCCTCATTCACTGTCCCTGCGGGTGATTTGAACCCGGAACCTATGGTGCAGGATACAGATGTGCTGCCTACTGCAACACAGCACCCTCTCCCCCTCCACCCTTAATAACTTTGGCTGGTCTGCTGGTTGAGCGTTTTCTCTTGTTGAGCACCTACTCAGATTTGATTCTGGTTACGAGCGTGGTTTGTATGTGAGACCTTGGAGTAAGGCAGTGTAGTAATGTAATAATCAAATGATCAGACTGGAGGCTGTAGGTAGCTATCCTGCGCTTACTCTGAGTCTTCCTGCCGAGGAGATCAAGATGTTCCAGACTACTTCCATGGAAGTTGTCAACTTACCCGCTCATGGTCAGGGCGTGGAACTGTGTGTGAAGGAGGTAACGGCCGACTCCGAGGCTGTGTTCGGATACGACAGGAGGGACGGGTTCATCAGGGCTAGGCTTACTCACAGGCAGATGACCGGCAAAGTGAGGCCCGAGAAAGACCACGCAATGGTCTGCTTATAGAAAGGATGGATAACAAGTAAAGCTCATGTCTAATGTACTACGGAATCGATGTGTATTGTGTAATGTGTGTAGGATATTCCAGTGCCAGGTCATCTGCAAATATATGATGGTGATTAAGACATACTCACAGTATTAAGCATACGTCAGACAAATGAATACGGTAAACAAATAAAATTAGTCGTCAATCCGGTTTCCTTCAGAACTGTGTGTCTCAAAATGTCCACAATGCAGGATAGCATACCTACAGCCTCCAGTCTGACCTACAGCCTACAGCCTCCAGTCCAGTCAAACCACACTCGTAGCCAGACCCAAATCTGAGTAGGTGCTCAACAAGAGAAAACGCTCAACCAGCTGACCAGCCAAAGTTATTAAGGGTGGAGGGGGAGGGGAAGGGGTGCTGTGTTGCAGTAGGCAGCACATCTGTATCCTGCACCATAGGTTCCGGGTTCAAATCACCCGCAGGGACAGTGAATGAGGAAAACCTGACTATCCCTCCCAACAGGATGAGAGTTGGCGACACCGTATAATCCAAGAGGTTGGTGCGTCGTTAAAGGGAATGTGGCACCTTTATAACATGCTTTTAACTGAGGTAGCCAAGTTTTAAAGCATGCCGGAAAACCCGGTACTCAATATATCATTTGTTTTGAAACTCGAAGCTTCCGTAGATAAAAGCTAAAACCTACCTAAAATGTACCCCTCATGTACCCTTAGCAGAAGGCCATAGCTGTCAGTTGTTGGTGTCACGACATATGCTGACGTCACGGTGAGTATCAGCCAATCGAAGCCCTTGAAGCATATTGAATATGGTTGTGGTTACCAGATCATGACATCATACACAGGCAGACATTTATTTTTCCCGTGGAGGCGCATTTTAAAATCAAAATATTGAGCTTATTGTACATTTTTCAGAGAAACAATGGACAGTTCCATGATTGTCGGCTAAAAGTATCGCTAATTACACTATATTCCAGGATTCGACCAAGGTGCTACATTCCCTTTAAACGTCAACAATTTCCAAAGTTGTTAAGGTTCAAAGCTCGAGAAATCCACCTATATTCAATACATGGGGTGACCAGGAAAGGGCCAGAGGGTGCCTTGGGCTCTCAGCAGCTGCCCGGGTATCCAGTGCATCCGCCTGGCTACAAATAGATTCGACGTTTTGATCTTGGTAACTAGGTTACCGTGCTGCAAGGATACTGACAACAATGCATTGTGAAGTCAATGGAGACTTCAACGGCGTCCTACTGAAAACATGCCTTCAGAAAAGGCCTTTTCGCGCCCATTAAACGTAGAATCATCGGATTCGTTTTGCTTGCATCATGTTTGTAATATATCATGACATAATGCAATTACTACTCTTAATCCGAAATCGGAAATTTTTTCTGACGACTTGGTCTACTGCCTACGTCAATCAGTCCGTCTTTGAAACGTTGGTGCACAATAAATTGTTTCGCGTTTAGCACGATGAAGTTCGCAACGCCCAGAGTTGAGAGGGATCCGAAAACTCTATTCTCCACATTCAGGACAAAAGGTGGTCGGGGGCGCATTCTGTGGTTAACTCTAGAGATAAGCTCGTTCCAAAAGTTAAACACACCAGAGCATTCTGGAAAAAAAGTGTTGTATTGTCTCAATTTGACCACAGCTATCGCAGAATGAATCATCTATAACGCGCCTGATGCAAAGAAAGCGTCCTGTTGAAAAAAAACGGTGGGTTATTCGAAACTGAAGGTTCTGCAATCTAGTTTTTTACCGTTTATTTTTGTATCACCGTAGCACCTGGGCGTTCAACCTTAAGCTGGAAAATATTTAACTGTTTTTTAAGCCAGTATGATTGTACCCTTTCTGAGTGCTGTTCACATTCCACTCCATATTATGTTTCGTAATGCATAAACGGTTAAATGATGGGCACAAAGCAAGAGACTTAAGTCCTCAGGGTGTTTAAAACGACTCTAGGGTGTTTAAAACGACCCTGGGGCGTTTAAAACGACCTTAGGGCGTTTAAAACGACCCTGGCTGGTCAGGGTGGTTGTAACAACCCTAGGGTGGTTATAGCGACCCTTGGGCCGTTAAAACCTCCCTGGTCCATCAGGGTCGTTTTAACCACCCGGCTTTTCTATCCACCCTGTAACATATATGCTGCAAAATTTTTGTTTCTTGTTCCGAAAATTTTAAACTCCTAATCTTAATGGCTAAGGTCTCTACGACAAGACAGAAGAGTAAAGAAGGAGCTGGGCATCCCTGCTGTAGTCCGCGAGTTGGCTGAAACCACTGTGAAGTGAATCCATTGTTAATAATGCACAGTTCGCTGTCTTTGTGTACCAGTTTCACCCATCTGATCAAGTTTTGACCAAAACCAAAGGTCTCCAAAGTTTCGTAGAAAAACTTATACTCGACAGTGTTGAACGCATTTTTTTAAGTTTAACGCCATAAGATATCGTTCTTGTTATCGATTGCAGAATATTCGATTATGTAATTTACCGTTCTAAGGTTTGAGCTTATATTCCTGCCACGAATAGATCCAGTCTGGTCCTCGGCCACCAGCTTGTGCACCACACCCATAATCCTGTTTTCCACTGCTTTGGCGACAATCTTCAAGACTATATCTGATAGACAAATTGCACGCTTGTTTTTTTAACAATTTCTGAAGCCAATTTCATAAAAATCGTAGTAAATGGTATGAACTCTTTACCACAACACTTAGAATGAACTAATAACTATTTACTAAAATGTTCCCTGGCCTCTCCCCTCGAATCCGGAAATGTAAAAAAAACACTGAAGATTATATATTCGGGCACAGCCCTTCATCAGAATCGTGGAGTAAATATCAATAATTCTCAGTCCAAGTATAGTCAGACCTCGAATAAATATAGCCAGACCTTGAATTCGAGGTCTGGCTATACTTGGACTGAGAATTATTGATATTTACTCCACGATTCTGATGAAGGGCTGTGCCCGAATATATAATCTTCAGTGTTTTTTACATTTCCGGATTCGAGGGGAGAGGCCAGGGAACATCTTAGCAACTCATCATCATGCTCCTCGCCGCAGCACTTCAAAACTTAATAATTATTTACCTCAGTTTCATAAGTCGAAGGCGAACTACACAGTTAACTGCCTCTTGGCGTGCCTCAGGGCACTGTTCTAGGACCGCTGTTGTTCTTACTTTATATAAACGACATTCATAAAAGCTCAGAAAGCCCAAAATTCTTACTATTTGCGGATGACACTGCCCTACTATTCACAGCGGACAACCAAGATGAACTTCTTAATCTCATTAATCAAAGTCTCTCTAATATTTCAACCTGGTTTCATTGCAACAGATAATCTCTCAATGCTAAAAAGTCAGTTTACCAACTATTCCCATCCTCTAGTAGTGATTTTCAAATAAGTATAAATGGTGTTTCACTTACTCGCTCAAAGTCTATTAAGTATCTCGGAGTCACCATTGACGAGGATCTGAAGTGGGCATCTCATATTCACAGTGTAGAGAACACAGTGTCTCGAAACATAGGCCTTATTAAAAGGGCCCAACACATACTTGAGCCTGATCATCTTCTTCTGCTGTACAATGCACTAATTCTTTCTACTTTGAATTATGGATTTCTAAATTGGGGTAACACCTTTAAGTATAAGTTGAATAACCTGTTCTTACTACAGAAAAAAATTGTTCGAGTAATTGACCACGCTGAGAGGTTAGCCCATTCAAGCCCTCTTTTTAAAAAAATACAACATACTGAAAATTCATGATCTGGTGGAGGCTGCAAACATAACTGTCCTACATAACTTCCTAACTGGTATTCTCCCAACCCCACTAAAAAATCGCTTCAATCTCCTAAACCTTGATAATAGTCAGAGACGAGTTAGACAAGCCAAACACTTTGTTGTTCCATTTGCTCCAATAGTCTACAGAAAGTTTTCCTTATTTTGTGCGGCCCCTCGGATTTGGAACTGCGCAGTTGCCTCCAAAATCCGAGATATAAATGATACTCCCAGAAGTAACGCATTTTTCAAAAAAGTAATTCGCAAAATATATATATATATATAGATAACTACCAGTATAACACCAAGCTTTCCTGTCGGTGCTCTCCACATGTTTATCACTCCACCGGGCCCAGTTGAGTTCGTCTATTTTTTCTCTCCTTATAATTATTAGTGAACCGCTATATGCTGACGCCATTTTTGGCATGAATTAAAATAAGTTTAAATCAACAAATGTACGCGGAGCCTTCGAAATAGGTAGATTGTAGGCGTCGATACAGGCCCGCCTCCGGCACCCTCTTCTGCCCACTTCCTAATCAGCCTCAAAACGCTGCGCTTTCCATGATGTCTCCATAAACCCGTGTCACTCTCGTGCGGCGTCATTCTCTTCCAATCTCTCCCTCCTATCTGACTGTTTCTCTGTCTACAGCTTGCTGACGCACTGGGGTTGGTGGGCGCCTGTGGCGCCATCGCGGCCGCTGGCTGGCTCTGTTGCGGCCGCCGGGCGGCGCTGGGCGGCGCTGCTGTCGGCGCCGGTGGCCGGCGTCTGTGCGGCGTCCGCGGTTTGACGGCGGCGCTTCTGCGGTGGGCGCGGCCGCCGGTCCGCGTGTGTTGCACCGTCCCCGTGGGGTGCTATGTGACGGCCCCTGCTGACCGTGAGCTGAGCCCTCTGGCGGCTGAGTGGTGGCGCTGGGCCCTCGGCGCGCCGGCCCTCTGGCGGCGCGGGGTCGCGGGGCGCCTGCCCTCTTGCGTGTTGCGTGGTGGCGGTGCGGCGGCCCTCTGTCGGTGGCGTGGTGCGGCGGCCCTCTGTCGGTGGCGTGGTGCGGCGGCCCTCTGTCGGTGGTGTGGTGCGGCGGCGCAACGATGTCGAGCGGGTTTGGTTGGGCGCAACGGGGACGGTTCATTTTTGCCACAGTTCATAAGTGCAGCACGCTCATAAGTGCCGCACGATCAAAAGTGCAGCATGTTCAAAAGTGCAGCAGTTCAAAAGTGCAGCAAGGTCAAGGAAGGGATGTTCAAAACGCCCGCAGTTCAAAAGTGCAGCACGATCAAAAGTGCAGCACGTTCAAAAGTGCCACTGTTCATAACTGCCGCAGCTCAAAAGTGCAGCACCATTAAGGAAGCGATGTTCAAAACGCCCGCAGTTCATAAGTGCCGCACGATCAAAAGTGCAGCACGATCAAAAGCCCCACAGTTCAAAAGTGCAGCGCGTTCAAAACCCCCGCAGTTCATAAGTGCAGCAGACTCGATTATCAAGCACGTTCAAAACACCCACAGTTCATAAGTGCAGCACGTTCAAAAATGCAGCAAGGTCAGAGAAGCGGTATTCAAAAGGCCAGCGGTTCATAAGTGCAGCAAGATATTTTGCGTTGAGTTCAAAACGTCCGCGGTTCATAAGTGCAGCAAGATAATTGTGCACTGTTAAAAACTCCCACAGTTCATAAGTGCAGCACGTTCAAAAGTGCAGCATGTTCAAAACTGCAGCGCATTCAAAAGTGCAGCACGATCAAAATTACAGCCCGTTCAAGCGTGCAGCACGTTCAAATGTGAAGCCCGATTAAAAGGATCAGGCCAATCATAGATTGGGTCAGAACGCAAATCATTAGAATCGGAGGGTAAGTCCAAAAATAAAAGCAAAGACTGTATCTTCATTCCCACCGATGTTTTTTTAGTTTAAATTATCTTGCCCATACATTTCCAACGGAGAGGCCATGGCTCGTACCTGACCTACAATCGTCTCTACAAAAAAAATCCCGGATTGTCCATAGATTAGCCCTATTATTTTTAAGCCATATCAACATGTGCCCCACCGGGGTCCTCGGCACGACGCGCCTTGCTGGGGAGACGTACATTTCGCCCTTCTTCCGTATCTTATTTCCCAGGAAAGCTAGAGAAAAATTACGGACGGCCGGCGAAAAGTGTGCTCGAAACAAAGAGAAATTATCAGAATTATTTCATTTCAGTTCAATGTTAAAGCCAGCATAGGTCAAAGAAGGCTCCCATAGGCTTACAACAGCGCCGTGTACGCTTCCCTCTTTAGACTTTTACTCAGCGAAGCTAGAGCAAATCTTTATACATCACTGGATTCCTCTCACAGCGGAAAACCGAAAGATGTATAGTTAATATGATATTGCTAGGCCAAGTGATAATAGCCTAACAACGACCTAGGGCAGGGTCACAGGGTGACCCGGTATGGTCATGTTGCAAATCAATCGACTCCTCGTGACAAGATAAGCGCAATGCGATTAAGACCCTCGCGTTGAGTGCCAGTCTTGTGTCGGTTGTCGACTTTAGATGTAACCTAGGGCACATGAACACTGATCCTGTCGGAAAAATTATATGTAAATTAGACCCGAATCTGTTTATCGAATGCATATTATGATGGCTCCTCAATGGGATGGTGGTGCGCATATGTGTCGGCATATGAACATGCGTGTTTGTATTGAAAAAATGTGTATATATATATATATATATATATATATATATATATATATATATAGGGGAGAGTGGGATAAGATGCCCAGGGTTTAGGGAAATCCGGATTATGAAAAAACCGTGGTACCAACAGTGCTGCTTTAGATGTCAAGTCGTAGCATGATCATTTATCTTCCTTATAGAGTCGATGAAATCGCTGATAATTATCATATTTTCTAACTATGATGATTTTACCAGAGGCTTGCAAAGGGGCGTCTTACCCCATCGGGTGGGTAAGACGCCCCTGAGACTTGGTAAGATGCCCCACTCCTGGGCATCTTACCCCATTTTGGTCTATCGTTGATGAAGTAGCTTTTTCGTAGTTCTTAGCTTCATTGGTAATCATTTAAGTATTATTCAGAAGTCAGAATGTATCTAGAAGCGTCCACGCACATTAATAAAACATGTAGGTGGTTTTTCACGTTCCCACGTCTAATAAACTAAGTTACGTAAAACTAACGATAAAACCAAGCATAAAGGCATACCATAAAAGTAATATAAAATGAAACACACACACAAACAAACACGACGAAGAACGAAACGAAGTAAACTGGTACGAGGATTCTGAGCACCCTTTCTGAATCCCCTACCTTGTCTATTCTGTGTTCCCATTGTTTCAATTCACCATTTTAAAAGAAATATGGGCCAGAAGTTGTTAAGTGCAAAAACATTCACTTCAGACAGTAAAAATGACGTGTGGCGACTCGAAGCTTCCTCCCACTAACCATCTCAGGCTCCCAGTCTATCATTTATGGCACAGCCTTCGCAGGCAGTGCACTCGATCCATTCTTCGCACGAGAGAACAAAACTCACTCCGCAGCAGAGATGGCCTACGCTACGTTACGAAACTATTTTTCCGTAGCCGTAGCTCTGGATAAGAAATGAGCGTAGCTGGGCGGATTCTGTAGCGTACTACGCCAAAATTTAGCGTATCGTAGCGTACTACGAACAAAAGTTACGTCATATATGTATACACCTTCTCGTGAACTCGATCGTGGTACTAAGGCTTCTTGGTAACGATTTGCTTTAATTCGAAATTTGAAACAGAAGTGATAATATTTGAAAAAGTTACGACAACAATTTCACGAAAAATTCATTAAATCGCTGCAAATTAAGACCGTAACGTTTTGGTGGATAGTGTAATACACGGACACATTTTTGGGCCTGTAAAAATTAGAAGTCGGTTTATTTCAATTTTTTCTTCAACTGGTGACAATAATTCCCCACCACTGATCACACACATCAGGTCATACACATCAGGTCAACAGGTCACACATCAGGTCAGGTCAAGATCACTATCTAATCTAGCGTAGTCAATATGCACATTAAACAACTCGTAGTAGCAATCTCAACGTAATGTTATCAAAATACAAGTTTTATCGTCATTTCCTTTAAAGTTATTGACACAAGTCTGAAAATTTGCCTAAGTAGCCCAGATGACCTCTCAGAGGTCACAGGTAAACATTGCAACAGGAACCTAGAAAGAGGCCCAGGATACCACGATTTGAGGAATGTGAAGGTTTTCTCAGCTTTGTCTACACAAATACAGCCCGATTTCTGTTTTTTTCGTACCGCCGGTTAAACTCGAGGGGGATGTTCAAACACCCCCACCGGGGCGAGGGTTAAAGTATAGATGTGTGTACAAAATTTTGATATCGCAATACGATATATTCTTTACCGTGGCCGTAGCTAAAATACCGTAATGCCGTAGTCAATGAAATATAACGTAGCGTAATTCTGTAGCGTAGTTTTGGCCAAAATCGAACCGTAACGTAGCGTAATTCGGTAACGTAACGCAGCGTAGGCCTTCTCTGCTCCGCAGATGAGATATCTGGTACCATCATGCCCACTGTCTTTCTTCCCTTATACAGCTTTTGCTTGCCTCGGCAAGTCTTTTTAGATACCTTTGCTTTTACAACCTCTTTTACCAGTCTGTCTTCAAGAACCTTTTTTAGACGAATGTTGTTGCAAGTTCGGTTTTTGGAGTTGGAGCCTCACTAAGGTCATCAATGGACTTGTCACGGAGACCCTAGCCCCACCATCGGAGCGAGCAACTCCTGCAATGAAGAGTTAATTGAAAAGCCAAAGTTTAACCTCCCACAAAGCACAGGGATGGCCGCCTCGCTCAGGTCATCCTCTCACCAGTCAGTTGCCAGCCGACCTACGTCCGGTAAACTATTGAGCGCCGGAGCGTCTCAGGGGAACCGATCCCAAGCCTGGACATGCACTGCCACTGCATGTTCCTGAGCAGCGGGCCAGATCCCAACGCTCTACCAACTGGGCTACCGGGATGGCAAATGTAGGGACAACGTAAGAGGTCAGGTACAGAGCTTTGCAGGATTAACCATGTGGAATATTTCAGGTCTAGTTCATTCGTAGGCGAATCCAGTGTAAACAGTCCAGCCATGGCTCCCTCCCAATCGGCCAAATTTAACCGATTTTGGCCAATATTGTTTTGAAATATGTTTTACGGTTTTGTTCGTTTCAATTTAATTGCTTTGTGCCTCCACCACACCAGTTTGATCTGAAACCGCCTTGAGGTCAGCTCCGGTTGGGGTATCAGGCCAGGTCCGGTCAACTCCCAAATAATTGTCTCAAGGTTTTAATGATTGAGGTGGGATTCGCTTTATCGAATGAGAGCACCAACCACAAAATTTGGCTGTTATGGGATTCCTTGCGTTAGTGGCCTGGGTTTAGGTGCGAGGCCTTCGATTGGAAAGGTTAGAAACAAAGCGACAGATTGCAGTGTGCTCTTATTTAACACGTACGGTCATGCACATCGAAAGCAGAGGACAGGAACCGGAGGACGGATCCCCTAACTCGCAAATCTGAGGGGACGTCTCCCAACAAGTTTTGGGAATTGACCTAGGTTTTTATTGTCTCCCTATTACCTACGTAGGTTGGCCTACGTAAATTCTTTCATGACCTTCATGGTCATTAGCTTTTGCAGACAGTCAATTTAACACGCGCATTGACGGGGGCGGGTACCAGCCCCCCTCGGGTTTTTCGGAGACAGCAGAAAAACGGCGGCGCGCAGCGCCGCCGTACTTGGCCTACCTTTTCCCTCATCATTTTTGCAACTTCTGTGAAAATTTTAAGGATAGGTCATCTCAGGTCAGGTCACCAGTACAGGTCAAGTGACCCGACCTCAAAAAAAGTTTAAGATAGCATAAGTCGGAGCAGGGCGAACTTATCGAATTGAAACTCATATCACATAATGGGCTCACCGAGTTCTCTAAGATATGTTCCGGTATTTTTGATCTCGATGACCAAGGTCAGGTACGAAGCATGACCTCTCCATTGTAATGGGTTCAATGAGTTCAGGGCTCCGAGGGTTAATGAGTTCAGTGTGCCATCATTCGTAATGGGAAGTCAAACAAAGCACGCATCCAATATTCTTCGAGATATCTGCAACCTATGTGGGCATTTTTTTCTTAGAAAAGCATCGAAACAAAGACTTACCCACCAGCTTCACGCAACTCACAGGAGGGAACTGAATTTTTGCGCAAGAAACAATCAAAGCCTCTGCTTTCGACCAAGAACAATATTATTTACCAGTAGTGACCCGAATTGCCGGAAGAGGGGGTGGGGCGTCTTACCCGATGGGGCATCTTACCCCACTCTCCCCTATATATATATATATATATATATATATATATATATATATATATATACATCCAATATATATATATATATATATATATATATATATATATATATATATATATATATATATATATAATAAATACATCCCAAAAAAGATGGAAGCTTTAGCTCAATTCAGTGAGAAGTTATTGGCAATATAATCACTGTATGTTACTGTGACCTCACATGACCTTTGAGAGGCTAGATGGTCAAAAACTCAACTTTATGGTCAAGATTGGAGTAATAATACACGGTTTGGGGATTTCCAAGTTGATCTCTCCAGTATTTCCTGAAAATGAACCTTTCCTATTTTTGCCGGAAACTCATAATGGGGTGACCCAAAAATTTATTCCACCTTGGGTTCACAATGTGAGGATTCGGAGAAAGAGGAGAGGAGGCTCAAACGACGTTATCATATTGGGAAATAGCAATATTGCTCCCTAATAAAAAATAGCTTTAATCCGTCTAATTTCCCAGCTAACACACCTTCGTGGTTACTGCATGGTAACCATATGGGCTCCCCATCACTTTCTGCGTGGTGCCCTCGTGGGGTGACCGCGAGGGGCCCACGCGGTTTGGAAGATATTTCCGCGTGGGGCCCGCGTGGGCCAAACCACGTGGGATGAGCGCGAGGTAACCTTGTGGGATAACCATTTTGTAACCGTGTGTGATAACCGTATGGTAACCATGTGGGGTGACCATGAAGTAAACGTGTGGGATGACCGTGTTGTCATTGCTTGGGATGATCTCAAAGTAGCCAGATGAAATAACATAACATATATTTTCATGATTACATCATATTGATTACCCTTATGCAGACTGCGTCAGATGACCTCACGGTAATTGTGAGGAATGATTACTTGGTAAGTATGCCTAAAATAAACTACGTTATAACTCATTCATCAAGCACAAAAAGGATTACTGCGCTCTGAGTTGTCCAGATACTGTTTGAATGCAAGACATTTTAAATGTTGATGAACTTTTGCTGGCCCCTCACAAAGGTACCAAAGATAGAAATAACACGTATAATTGATGGCTTCTGGTGGTCATTTCCTAATGATTTCTGGTGGTATTTCCTAATGGTTTCTGGTGGTCATTTCCCGATGGTTTCTGGTGGTCTGATGGTTTCTGGTGGTCTATGGTTTCTCTTGGTCTGATGATTTCTGGTGGTCGTTTTTTTATTATTTCTGGTGATTTGATGGTCTTTGGTGGTCGTTTTCTGACAGTCTGATGGTTTCTGGTGATTTGATGATCTTTGATGGTCGTTTTCTGACAGTGTGATGGTTTCTGGTGGTCGTTTCCCGGTGGTTTGGTGGCTTCCAGCGTTCTGTGATGGCCTCCAGTGGTCTGTAGTGGTTTCCAGCGGACCACTGCATGAGGTTTTCCGAAGATTGCCCCTTCGTGTCATGTGCCTCCGGTATTCATCTGTGCAAGAAGAAAACCACATGAATATGAAAATAACACCAGTATATTTATAGAGACATTACAGACAGAGACGTAGCCATGCATTTCAAATCCACTACAAGCAAACACGAGTTTCATAATAGCATCAACTAGTCACATCAAGGAACGTTAGGTGGGTTATTCGAATGTGGCTCCAATGGGCCCTCGCACTCACGCCGGAAATGCTCTGCATCAGAATATCTTAGATGTTTGACGAAGGTAGCAGCTCCTCTTGTCGTATCCGCACTGTATTTGTTCCCTTATTCTATCTTAAATCCTACCTTGCATTGTCAACAAACGCAGCCTTGCCCTGGGCCTGTTTTTAGCAATGTACCCGTCAGTACATATCCTCAAAATTTACGGACGCCTCACCACAGTATTACCCTTCCACCTGACCACTTCCCTCCAGCGACTGACGGTCCCGCTAATGCCAACGGAATGCGGCCATACAAAAGACAGCCGCCACCCGCGCAAACGCCTGAGGCACGGTCGGGCGCAGAGGGGAGACGCGGCCCCGGCAGCGCGCTCCCGAGCACCGGTGCTAAAGGGGTGGAAACGGAGCGCGGCAAAGCATGACTGCGAACTCCTACCTGCTCCCATAGGCATTCGCTTCTTCGACAAATTATAATTTGTGCACAAACTCATGCTTGTTGAGACCGTGCACATACTTTGCCTGTGTTCATGATACCTGGGGGTTTGAAATTCAGCCGCTAGTGGTGCTGTAACAAAGAGTTTAGAACAAAAGCTAACTTAATTTTCATCGATAAGTGGATCCGGGATTTCCGATCAGGACCGCAACACAAATGGTTGGGGGTGGGGTTGCGACTTTTGGGCGGTAAAATCTACAGTGAAGGTGTCAATAACCACATCCTGGGTGGGGGGGGGTGGAAGTGACATTTTAGGAAGGAGCGGTCCAGGTCAAGGTCGAACGTCCAGGTCAAGGGGATTAGCTTAAAATATTTGAAAAACACAGCCGCCAAGTAAAAACAAGCACATCACCTTGGACCTCCACCAATACCGTCACCATACCCTCTAAAACCACGTGGTTACCACATGGTTTGCCCACATCGAGCCCTTGCCCGTCTGAGCCCACCTTCACCCTCATCAGCCCACGCGGGGCCCACGCGGGTGTGTTGACTGGGTTCGGTATTTCAAGGACCTGATGAAGCCCGTTCACTTCCACTTCCGCGTTCACGAGGCTGCAATGATCTCACTATGAACGATCCTGACCATGATTCCATAGTTTCATCCTCTGATACACAGGCGTGATTCGGCAAAAAGGATTTCACACCCACCCCGGTGGGCCTCCGAACCACCTTTGCCCTGGTGGGGGTTTTCAAACACTCCCCCTCAAAATCGTTTCCTATGCGGACTAGCGAAAAGCGCGAAAGCTGTTGGATAGCTTATAGAAATTCATGAAAAACTACATTGGTCACTTTTTTGGCTCAGGTCAATATTGAGGTCATGACAAGTCAAAGAAGGTCGCATGTTAGGGTAGAGCTTTTGGACTCTAGTTTCTGACAAAGTTGGATTAGAACCATTTTGTAGGCACCATTCTCTTCATTTCGTCACGGCAAATGGAGTTATGTATAATATGACTATGCTAGGTCAAAACGTAAAAAATTACCTGACCTCAGTTCAGGTCAAGATCATTTTTTAACCTAGCATAGTCAATACGCATATCAATCGACTCGCAATAGCAATCCAAACAAAATGGTATCAAAACATAAGTTGTACCATCATTTCCTGCAAAGTTATTGACCCAAGTCTGAAAACTGTTTAAATAGCCCCAGATGACCTCTCAGAGGTCACAGGTCAAAATTGCAGCATGAACCTGAAAAGTGGCCCAGGATACTACGGCTTGGAGAATACGAAGGTATTCTCAGCTGTATCTACACAAATACAGCCCTCTTCCTGTTTTCCCCACGTATTTCCAATAGAGAATACAATCCGTGCCTGATTCTAGATCATCGACATGAAAAACCCCGGAATGTATATTATGGTGCTACAGCATACATTCCACGACTCCCTCGGTGCTCACTCGCGCAGTGAGCGCTCGGTGCTCACCGAGTGCTCACTCGGTTGACCAATTATGTCGTATAAGTTTCAATTCAACAGATTCACCCATTTCTTACTTACATACACCGTCTTAAAACAATTTGAGATGAGGTCACTTGACCTGCACTGGTGGTCTGGCCTGGGATGACCCAGCATAGAAATTTTTAGGTGAAGTTGCGAAATTGACCAATGATAAGGTGTGCCAAGTACGGCGGCGTTTCGCAATGTCGTTTTTTCCTGCCACCGGAAAACCTGAGGGGGCGTTCAAACACCCCACACCGGGGCGAGGTTTAATGTATCAAATCTTTAGGCATGCCTTGCCACTGCGATAGTTGCCTGTTTCATTCAAACATCACACGTGAATGATTAGTACTCGGGCTTTTATAGTTGAAGAAAAGGATGAAGTGCAATTTTCGCACTTGCACAGTTTGTTCTTGATTAATTTCACAGCTTTTCTGAGGTCTAGGTCATCTTCGGTCAGGTCACTAGACAAGGTCAAGTAACCTCAACTTAAATATGCTAAAGCAGTCAGTAGTCACGGACAGTTTCAGTGCAAGTTATAGCACCTGCAAGTTATATCAAATCATAAGATCACCAAATGTGACAGTTCGTGGTGGCACGTTTTTTATAGATGAGCTAGCGCTAGGTCAGCACTATAGCCTTTCTATTACGATGAAAGTTGAAATTTTGGGAAAATTTAAGATCGGGTAGAAGAAAGGAGTAACAAAGCATGTACGCTGTTGCCTTACACACCTCCTCCGCCGGTACTTCCTTGACACAGGTAGGTATCGTTAATGTGACACCAACCAGCTTCCGAATGCTTCCAGCAGAAGGCAGTGTAGTGGCTGATCTGGTGCTGCCATGGTGTGCTACCACTGCGTACAGGTCAAAACACAAGGCTACCAGATATCTGCGGATGCCCGAGTGCCATCCCACTGAGGTACAGGTCGCTGAGGGGAAAGTGACATGACCGAGGGCTTGGCGCGATGTGCTGCCGCTATAGGTAGAACGCTTAAGTTGCATAATCACCACAGATGGCAGGCACCAGGCATCGAACTTAAGTTGTTAATTGGCCTATCTCCTCGAATCCTGGATGCGTAAAATAGCAAAAACACAAGGAATATATATTAGAACACAGCCCTTCCTCAGAATCTTCAAGAAATGTAGTGATTGGAGAAACTCTTGATCATGGTGTGAGCTGAGGCCTCGAATTTCAGATTTCGCTAAATTTCAGAATAATCAATAAGGTTTTGGTTTTTTTGTAAACAAAGCTTATTTCTGAATCACATTTTAAAAAATGTGATTCAGCTTTTATTTTTTATCGTTGCGTTTGGATTGCTATTGCAAGTCGATTGATATACAAATATTGACTATGCTAGGCTGAAAAATGATCTTGAACTGACATGAATTCAGGTCATTTTTGTGTTTTGATCTAGATTTGCCGTGACAAGAGGAAGCGAGGAGTGCCTAAATAATGATTCTAACTCAACTCTGTCAGACGCTAGAGCCCAAAAACTTAAACTCAAAATTCCACTTTCCTTGACCCGTCATGACCTCAATATTGACCTGAGCCAAAAAGTGACCATATGTTTTTCATGAATTTGTAAGAGCTATCCACCAGCGTTCACGTTTATTTCGCTATCCCGCATAGAAGCCGAATTCGAGGGAAGTGTTCAAACACCCCCACCTGAGCGAAGGGGGCTGGGAGGCCCACCGGGGTGCAGGTTAAAGTAAATGCACTACCACCATCCATTACTACGTTATTCAGTTTTAGCTATTTTCCCATCTTTTTCCAAAGGAGAGATCATGGCTCATATCTGCTCTTAGGTCATCGATATACAAATATCGGAACATGTTTTGTAGAACTCGGTTGGGTTATTATGTGATATGAGTTTCAATCACATAGGTTACCCTGCTCTGAATTATGTTATTTTAATCCCTTTTTTAGGCGAGGTCACTTGATCTGCATTGGTGACCTGACCTAACCTGACTTAACCTTAAATTTTATCAAAAGTTGTAAAAATGGTCAGAGCGTTTGTATGCCATGTACGGCGGCGCTACGCGCCACTGTTTTGTATCCTGTCTTCAAAAACCCAGGGGGTGGGTATCCGCCCTCTGTTAATGCGCCTATTAAAACGTTTTTTTATTAGTTGACGCAAACACGCGCTAAAGGTTTTATCTCATCAAATTTTTGCTTTCTTTTTGGTGCAATCGTAGGGACCCTTTTCGGCGCAGCCCCTCTCCCCTCTGAGTGAAATCCTAGCTTCGTCCCGATGTTAAGCTGTATTAAATTATCCATAGATTTGTTTTAATATTATTTTTTTCAAAAACTTTCGATAGAGAGCATAGAAAGCTAATTGGTTAATTATTGGCAGTATGAGCGAAATTACCCTCATTTTTTAATTGGCTTGATATTTGCTATCTTCCAGGATATCGGGAATTTACAATTCGGATTTTTTATTGAACAGCTTGGCTCAGGGTTGACCTATTGTACCGCACTTCGTTTTATGATTTAAACAGGGATTTCGTCAGGGCCCGTTGTTTATTCTGGTTTAGTCCGTGAATTGTTGTTAGCACTTCAGGTCCTGGCCCTGCACTTCAGGTCTTCAGGTGAATTATTGTCAGCACTTCAAGTCCAACCGATCCTGTCAAAAATCAATCGCATATGATAACATCACAATGCTGCCACTCATTGCACAACAACACAAATCCTGGTTCCGGACTGCCGACTGGAGAGAGCGTGGTCCGGACCAAGAGATGCCATTCTCGGGCGGAAATACCCATTAGGAAGGCGACAAATCCTATCGCGGCGGCGCGGCGCCGTTACTCGCATCCTGGGGAAGGGGAGAGAGTGACATTTCAGTGATGCGCCATCGACTTAACAGAGGGGCGTCGCTACCATTTCAGGGGCCACCCAAGGCTGATTTGAAAGGGTAGAGTACTCCTTTTCCCCCTGAATACGTTAAACAGCAGTGTTATATTCATCTACATATGATCACACTGTACACAAAGTGAAATATTATTTAATAGGTCTATGTTATAGGCCATCAAGTGAACTATAAAAACATCCACATTTTGAAGAAGGAAGGACTATAGGAACTGTTCTCGCTGTATCCCCTACCTATCTCTCTGACGCTGTGCGAAAGGGGTGAGCGCGGCCCTCCCAGCGTGCAGCCTACCACATGGCGTTCCCCTGTACCTCGCTTTGCCGGCTCTGCTGCGGACCCTTCGGGTCTACTTTGAATTAAATTGCTCACTCACTTATTGATGTCACGAAAAGAGCTCATGGATGACCATGCTGTGAACAAGATACCTCAGGTAATGTTCCCGAAGAGCACCGAAGGAAGGGATTAAGGACGCCTAGACTGCGCGGTGACAATGGCCTGTCAGTCGCCGTTACGAGGAGGGGGGATAGGGTGATGGCATCGGAGTTCAGCGGTGGGAATTTTTCAAGGCTTGTGACAGTGTACAGCACACTTGCATATGCACTTTCCAGGCAACACGAAAGGGATGGCACCCATATTTAGTTTCAAACAGCCTCACCAGTGTTGCACAGCAGACGTAGGGGAAACGGGAGAAGCACGAATATTTTACTTTTTAATGCAGTAAATTTGATATCAACATGTCATGTTATCTCACGCTTTCGAAAAAGTTCTCAAAACACACACACAAATATTATATATGTATATATATATATATATATCATTAAATATGACGGAATATTCGGAGTTGGTTTTTTCTTGGTGAGGCTTTCAACTTTGCGGACTAGGTTTTTTCCTTGGTTGTCCAGATCTGAGTGAATTGCGCTTATATTTTCAACATGTTCAAGTAACGTTTCATCAATCCAATTGACATCCTCAGACGACATGAGAGACATAAGACGCAAAGTTAAAAATCCATATGATATACGTTATAAATCCAAAAGTAATCGCAGATCGGTTCGGTCAGTAATTATTTGAAGAACATGGAGCTGACATGGCTCTAGAATTATTCCTGTGTGCAGATGCTTTTAACGTGGAAGGTATCTCCATCAATAGCAAAAGAGCAAACATTGCTATCAACCTTTCTGTTATATGATAAACGGCTTAAATAAAATAATGCAGGTATGACGAACTATTTGATCACCATGTCGACATCACTAGGACACATTAACATTACATAACACTCAATAACAATTCACTATTCATGGATATGCATTACACTGTACGGTTTGAGCTAACCTGTTGGGAGCTGTTTATCATGTCCCCCATCAACGTCATCTGTCTGTTGATTTCTGGGTCCCTGTCTCTGATATCAACGGCCTCCAGGACCGTTAGCCTCCTGTCAAAGCATCGCACTATGATGGATATATTATTAGCATAACTCTGGGGAGTTTTAGTTTGTGAGTCGTTTCAGTATGTTTTTGGGGGCGCTGGCCTGGAGGTGGAATGTCATACATCTTGAGAGTGTAGTTGTGCGTCCGATGTATATCGAGTTAGCACGGGGCGCACAGTCACTGATGGGGCAATGGTACCCATCTACATGCATCTAATGAAACTTGCATCAGCGAAAATCTGTTCCCATCCTTTACTAATATCAAACACACCCATACCCACACCCACAACCACCAACACACACACACACACACACACACACACACACACACACACACGCACACGCACGCACGCACACACACACACACACACACACACACACACACACACACACACACACACACACACACACACACACACACACACACACACACACACACACACACACACACACACATACACACACACAGATATATATATATATATATATATATATATATATATATATATATATATATATGTTTAGTTGGTGGGAAAAGGTTTTGATTGATGTATTATTGATTGAAAATGACGGCATATCTGGCATTGATGAGCCTCCGGTTTAGAGTCTCGATTCTTCTGATACGCTTTTTCATCTTTCGAGGACTGTTCAAACAATATTTTCCAAATGAATCATGTATCAACGTTATGTTAATCACATTAATATTTTCAGGCATGTCATTGGGCACATATAATTATTAAAAAACAGTCATTAATATAGGACACATCTAGCCCTCTGTTCGATTCGTCTCGATGCCGATTTATTTCCTTTAAAGGGAATGTGGCACCTTCATAAAGTGATTTAAACTGAGATAACCAAATTGTTAAGCAAGTCGGAAAACTTTGTACTCCACTTATCACTTGTCTTGGAACTCGATATTTCCTTAGAAAAAAGCTAAAACCTAACTGACACCAGCCCCCTCATCAGCCCCCCGCCGGGCGGCCATTGTTGTGAGCTGCTGGTGTGACGACATATGCTGACGTCACGATGAGCATCAGCCAATCGAAGCCCTTGAAGCTTTTCAAGTATGGTAGTGGTTGCCAGATCGTGACATCATCCACAGGCTGATATTTATTTGTTTTTATAGAGGAGCATTTTAAAAATAAAAATATTGAGCTTATTGTACGTTTTTCAGAGAAATCATGAGTGGTTTCATTGGTTTCGACTAAAAGTACGCCTAATTGCACTGAATTCAGGATTCGACCAGGGTGCCACATTCCCTTTAAGAGTAATAACACCAAAAAGTAGCTTCAACTTCATGCAGTTGTAATGAAACGGCACCATCGTGAGATAGAAGTTGCAACTTTTTTAATTGCAGAATATTTGATTTTTTACGCTTTCGCTTAAAAATGAAAAATCATTTATCTAAAACCTACACTCTACATTCTCATAAGCGGTGAGTTTATCGCATTCACACACCCATGCATTCATCACAATGTTCTTCACCGTCTGGGCCCTAGAGGGGGCCCATCAAACAGCGACAGTGTGGAGACCTGGTTCATTTGACGGTTGATGGTGGGGCTCAGGTCCCGGATGAACACAGATTCCAGGGCCTGCAGCTTCTTAAATGTCGGTGTCCTGTACAAGCATAGTCCAGATTAAAGTCTTGTTATGGTCGCGCTTTATGTTTCTTTTCCGGGGCGCCTTCTTGAAGATGCATCGTCATTCTCCGAGAGAGAGCTTGTTGTTGTTTGTCCAACGTAACTATATTCTGGACGGTGCGCACAGTCACCATATGGAAAATTAAATTTGGATACTACGTTGTTCACCTTCAACTTCGAGTACTCTGCGGACAGGTTGTTTTTCATCACCAGTGTATTCCGATGTTGGGGTGCTCTTGTAGAAAATGTGAATTCTGTCGCCTTCCAGTTTATTGCTAGTTTCGGGCTGGCAGTGATTGCTGAGCTGCATTCGGATGATATCTTCGAGTTTTCTTTCTCGTAGTTATTGCTTGAAAAGATATTACGGATACGGTCAAGCTCTTGGTGGACGAGCTCCCAGGTGCTGCAGTGCGTGAGAGGCCCGAGAGAAATAGGCTCTGATCACGCTGTTTCCGTTGAGACATTCGCTTTTTCCGTTGAGGCAATGGCCGGTGTTAGTCTCTTTGCGGTAGACATTGGTTTGGTACTTGTTGTTGTTGGAGGCATCGACCTTTACATCCAAGAAAGGGATTGTGTTTTCTACGCTTTCTTCGGTACTGAATTTGAGCTCTGAGACCTCTTCAAGATTTCTCTTAAGAAGATTCAGTTGGCAGCGTCCTTGATATCGGTAAAGATATCATCTACGTAGCGGTAGTACAGGTGGGGTCTGGTTTCCATCGTCTGCAGTGAGTTTTCTTCCACACAGCACATATAGCTTCGGGCGAATAATACTCCCCAAGGGAGAACCAATCGCAATGCCATTTACTTGGTAGATGAGTTTGCCTTCTGGGCATCGGAATGGAGCACTTCTTGTACATATGGATAGCATTTCTTTCAGAACATTACGTGGTACCCGAGGTTGTGGTATCTCAGGGTGGTTGAAGGCATAGTTGAGGATAATCTGAATAGTCTCATCAATGGGAACGTTCGTGAAAAGACTCTGGGCGTCAAGTGATGCAATTATGCCCTTTCTCTCTCGGAGCTTGAGTATTTCTAGAAATTCCATAGACGACTTCAACGAGTACGTTCAGTATAAACGGAGACAGGATACCTGTGAGATATTATAGGTTTCATCGGGTTGCCAGCCTTGTGCATCTTTATATTCCCGTAAAAGTACCCAGGGTTAAACTCACCGATGATGCGTTGGAATTTGATGTCTCGGAACGTACTCTTTCAACTCGTCTACGAAATTTCTCCGAGAGAGAAAGGGCATAATTGAATCACTTCACGCCCAGAGTCTTCTCACGAATGTTCCCATTGATGAGACTATTCAGATTATCCTCAACTATGCCTTCAACGACCCTGAGCTACCACCTCGGGTACAACGTGATGTTTTGGAAGAGATTCTATCCAGATGTACAAAAGTGCTCCATTTCGATGCCCAGAAGGCAAACTCTTCTACCAAGTAAATGGCGTTGCGATTGGTTCTCCCTTGGGAGTATTATTTGTCTGAAGCTATATGTGCTGTGTGGAAGAAAACGCACTGCAGAAAATGGAAACCAAACCCCAGCTGTACTACTGCTACGTGAATGATATCTTTACCAATATCAAGGACACTGAACAGCTGGACCTTCTTAAGAGAAATCATGAGGAGGTCTCAGAACTCAAATTCAGTACCAAAGAAAGCGTAGAAAACACAATCCCTTTCTTGCATGTAAGGGACGATGCCATCAATAACAAGTAACGAACCGATGTCTACCGCTGGAAACCAATGCCGCTTGGGGTCAGTGGTTATATGGCCGCCGGGTAGCTCAGTTGTTAGAGCGTTGGGCTCCGGCCTGTTGCTCAGGAACATGAAGTGACTGTGCATGTACACATTGTGCATGCTTGGAATCGGTTCCACTGAGACGCTCCGGCGCTCTATAGCCCTGTTCCAGCTGTCAGCACAGTTTTGTCAGCAGGACCTCTAGCCACTCCTCCAGAAAAGAAATATCAGCGCCATAATCGCCTCTAGTTTGTGGTAAGCAAAAGGAACTTCAACCTTTATACCATTAAAAAATATTAGGCTGCCACTTCGTGCACTTGCTATTTTTCATCAGCGCAAACAGCAGGCCATCAGCCCGTAAAACCTCTAGAACTAGTTCCCGGGGAGAGGCTACAATCCTGTGACGTAGGCGCAACACGGCCCGCTGATTGGTGCTGATAAAACTGTGCTGACAGGTGGAACAGGGCTTATGTTTACTCGAAGTAGGTCGGCTGGCAACTGACTGGTGAGCAGAGATGGCCTACGCTACGTTACGTTACCGAATTATGCTACGTTACGGTTCAATTTTGGCCAAAACTACGCTACGGAATTATGTTACCAGGGGCGTAGCCAAGGGGGCGGCAGCGACAGCCAGCCCCCACCCCCCTGAGGACCCGAAGAGCCCGCTGAGGACACGATTCTGTAAAAAGCAGAGCCATTTTTACCCATCAGGGCCCTTTTGGAGCTGTCCCAGAAGCCATTTTGCCCCCCCCTGAGCGAAATCCTGGCTACGCACCTATATGCTACGTTATATTTCATCGAGTACGGAATTACGGTACCTTAGCTACGGCTACGGTAAAAATATTTCGCACTACGATATCAACATTGTGTTCACACATTCATACTTCAACCCTCGTCCCGGTGGGGAGGTGTTTGACATCCCCTCGGGTTTTACCGGTTGTACGAAAAAACGGCGGCGCGGAGAACCGCCGTACTTGACACATCTTATCCTTGATCAATTCCGCAGCTTTCCCCAAAAATTTAAGCTGGATCATCTCAGGTCAGGTCACCAGGTTAGGTTATGTGACTTCACCTTCAGAAATGTTTAAGGTGTCATAAGTAAGAAAGGGGTGAATCTATCGAATTGAAACTGCTAGCAAATAATGGCCCTACCGAGTACTACAACCTATAGGTTCCTGTTGCAATGTTTTACCTGTGACCTCTAAGAGGTCATCTGAACTGCTGGGAGATTTTCTGACTTGGGTCAATATCTTTACAAGAAAGGACGATAAAACTTTTATTTTGATTCCTTTACGTTGACACTGCTTCTACGGTTCGATTGATGTGCATATTGCATATGTTAGATTAAATAGTGACCTTGACCTGACCTGAGGTGTGACCTGATGACTGATGTGTGTCACCTGATGTTTGGGGCCAATGGCCGGGAATTTTTTTCACCAGTTGACAAAATTATAAATCGAAATCAACCGGCTTCTAATTTTTACAAGCCCAAAAATGTGTCCGTGATTTACACTATCCACCTGAAGATCCCGATCTTAATTGACAGCGGGGAAATTCCAGGACAAAATGGCCAAAATATTTCAATTTGATGCCACCATGTCTAGAAAAAATCTTAAGCTTTGTCTCCGGGGTAGTTTTGGGCCAGGAAAATGCCTGTGAGAATTGTAGCCCCAGCAGACCAACGTTGACCGAGTTATAGCCCGAGACATTTTCGGGAGGTCACCTTGTAAACTCATCTCTGATCCTTCATAACTCAAAAACGCTTTGCCTGATTAACAAGTTTTGTATATCATTAAGCTCGTCTTGAACTATACATTATTTTGAAGAAAAAATAAGACTTCAAGATAAAGAGAATTCGTTTGAACTTTCCTTTTTGACCTAGCTTGACCTTTTCATACTTGAAATTTCCCTTTTAGAAACCTAGAAAATTTTGTCTCATAAAATATTTTTCGATGAGAAATTTTCAAAAATGCGTTCTTGTTATAAATTCCAAATGTTAGCACCTAAGGTAGGTATGCAGACGGTTTTTACCACTGCAGTAGCACAGTCTCATGTTTAACACCGCAAACAGAGCGACTGCTTTTGTAATCGGTTGCTTACAATGATATTGCATTGTCTTTACGAAATTTTCATCGTGAAAGTGTCAGAATTTATGAGAATTAACGCGCACCCACACGAGGGGGCGGGCTACTGGTTTAGTCAGGTTTCTACATGTAGTAAAAAAATACCTTCGCGCAGCGCCACCGTACTTCATCTACCACTAACTCGACATTTTAGCAGCTTCTGGCAAAATAATCTAGGTCAACTGGCAGGTGGTGGGTACCGTAAATACCGTAGGTCAGCTGGCAACTGACTGGTGAGGGGGCGACCTGAGGTAGATGGCCGTCGTTATGCCTTGTGGGACGTTCAACTTGTTTTCCTTAATTAACCCTTCATCGTGGGAGTTGCTCGTTTGGGTGGTGGGGTCGGGGTCTCCGTAAAAAGTCTCTTGATGACTCTAGTGAGACTCCGACTCCTAAAACTGAACTGGCAAAAACTTTGACAGGATTTATAAACAGAAAAGTAGCAGCCCTTAAAAGTGATTGAAAGGAAAGGGCAAAGAAACTTATTTGGAATGGGCCTTGGAGCCTTAAAAGAAAATTTACAAAGATTTCGCGACTTCATCAATAATTGAAACAAGTATGACTTATCCTATAAGCACCACTAACTCACACAATTACATCGTTCCCGGAGATGGAAAAATAGTATGGATACAAGATGCCCAGTGCAGCACAGCATACTTTTGAGAGGATTCATACAATGTAAAAAAACGTGTCTGAAAACCTTTCATTCCCAGGAAATAATTTGAATCTGCTCATATATGCGAAAAAATGTCCTGAAATCATTACACATTCGACTTGCTCACTTGAAGAGGTTGCCGCACATGATATTTTTAAAGGTAATCATTTCATAGCTTCATAGGCTAGGTCTCTTGACCTTGGTTGGCGGTCTGACCTGGTATGACCCAGACCTAAAATTTTTCCAGAAGCTGCAAAAGTTTCGAGTTAGAGGTAGATAAAGTACAGTGGCGCTGTGCCAAGGTGTTTTTTTACTACCTGTGGAAAACTGAGGAGGCTGGTTGCCCGCCCCCTCGTGTGGGTAAGTCTTAATTCTCATAAATTCTGACACTTGCACGATGAAAATTTCGCAAAAACAATGCAATATCATTGCAAGCAACCGACTACAAAAGCAATCGCTTTGTTTGTGGTGTTAAACATTAGGCTGTACTACCGCAGTGGTAAAAAAGCGTCTGCATACCTACCTTAGGTGCAAAAAGGAATTTTTAGCAAGGACGCCTTTTTGAAAATAAACTTATCGAAATGTTTTTTTTATAAATCAAATTTTTTAGGTGTCTAAAAGGCCAATTACAACTGCGAAAAAGTCGAGCTAGGTCAAAGAAGAAAAGGTCAAACGAACTAAAAGTCAAAATGTTTTTTTAAATTTCAAATTTTCTTTTTTCGAAATAATGTATATTTCAAGACGAGTTTAATGATATAGAAAACTTCTTGATCAAGCAATGATTTTTTGAGTTATGAAGCATCAAAGATGACTCTACAAGGTGACCTCCCGAAAATGCCTCGGGCTAAAACTCGGTCACCATTGATCAGAGGGGGCTAAGATTCTCACAGGCGTGTTCCTGGCCCAAAACTACCTCGGAGACAAAGTTTCAGATTTGTTTCGGTCAAGCCTTGGTCGATCTGTCCTGGAATCCCCCAGCATTTTGAAGCACTTCTCGTGAAATTGAAGTTTGTAATTTTAAAGTAACGGTTTATTCGTTACTTTTTCAAATACTATCATTCAATTTCAAATTTCAAATTAAAGCAAATCGTTACCAAGAATCCTCAGTACTGCGATCGAGATCACGAGAAAGTATTCGTACTTATACAATTATACATATATGACGTAACTTTTTCGTAGTACGTTACGATACGCTAAACTTTGGCGTAGTGCGCTACAGAATTCGCCCAACTACGCTACTCTTCATTTCCAGAGCTACGGCTACGGAAAAATGATTTCATACCGTAGCGTAGGCCATCTCTGCTGGTGAGATTGTGACCTGAGCGGGGCGAGCGTCTTTGTGCTTTGTTGGACGTTCAATTTTGGCTTCTAAATTGGGCCTTCATTGTGGGAGCTGCTCGTTCGTATGGTGGGGTCGGGGTCTCCGTGACTACTCCGCTAATGACTTTAGTGAGCACCAGACTCCAATAACCGAACGTGGAATAACTTGGACAAAATTTATAATAAAAATATGGGTTTCTGGGATCCAGACTCTCATCGCTCCGACCAAGGCAGACCACCAGAGTAGCACAACGCAGAAATACAGGTCGGCAGCCAGCATGAGCATTGAGCAGTCGTCAGATCCAACAGCCCAGGGGGCGAGAGCCCGTGGCCTTCACCCAACTCAGTAGACGGTTTGTCGATCGGCCCCTCCAGAAAGCATGGGCCGGCTGGGAAGTCAGCCCGGCGGCCGTTAGAGTCCCTGCCGAGTGGTGGTGTCCACGCTACCGGTCCCACGGCCAGCGCGGGGGCCAGCGGAGACGGTCCAGCGGAAACAACAGCCCACCTCCCCTCCAGTACGCGACCGAACCGCATCAGTTCCTATTAATAGCACGGACCCATAGGCGGATCCAGGGGGCAGGGGAGCACATGCCCCCTCGATCGATCCTCGGCGGCCCCTAAAATGGTCACGGCGCCCCTGAGATGTCGCTTCCCACCCCCCTCCCATGCTGCAAAAATAGGCGCCCACCGATAGAATTTTGCGCCCATCTGATAAGTTTTGCCGGTCCAAAGTGGCGCCCCCTCCCCGGGAAGGTGCCCCCCGATCGGAAATCATGGATCCGCCTATGCGCGGATCCAATATATCTAATGGGGAACACATGGTGAGGGGGATTTGGAGCAGAAAACCCTATCAGGTTTGCCCCAAATGCCATCAAGGAGACGTCGATACACTCGTCCTCGGGGGGGAGTAGGAAGCTACCTTTCAGGGGGGCACCATCGACCTTTCGGGGAGAGGGGAGGGGTCAAGGATCGATAAGGGGGCAAGTGCCCCTTAGCTGCCTTTTCGTGCATCCGCCTTTGAAACATATGTGTATGATTCCAAAATATTTCGGAAAGTGGGAGCGGGCGTGCTGACTCCAAGCCTTCTTATTCTGAAGTGTATGATATACAACGAAGGTGATGGACATGAGGACTAATAAAATACTGTTAGGGAGATATGATGACTCAACCACGTCTGTTTTTACAAAAGTGGCTCTAAACGCAGCACTGGTGCTGGAGACGTGCTCCGTGGCAATAGCATTCCAGTTTCAATTTGAAAAAAAAAACTAAGCTGTGCATAGGCGGATCCAGGATTGCCAAGCGGGTGGAGGCCCTTACCGGGGGATGGGGCGCCATTCGGACCAGGGGTGCCACTTTTGGCCGGAAAAACTATCGGGTGGGTGCCAAATCCTATCGGTGGAAGCCGATTTTCGCATCCTGGGGTGAGAGAGTGGGAAGCGACATTCAAGGGGCACCATTGGCCTTTCAGGGGGGGGCACCGTGAATATTCCAGGGGGCGCCGAGGGTCGATTGGAGGAAGAGGCACGTGCCTTTTGCCCCCTCTGAATCTGCGTATAGAGCTATGGAAATTGTATAACATAATGCACTTTAAGCGTGTTGGTGTCTTGAATTTGCTGCACTCTTGGTCATGTGCATTTATGAACGCGCTGCACTTTTGAGCGGACTGAAATTTTGATTGTGTTGTACTTTTGAATGCGCTGAATGTGCTGTACTTTTGAACGCGGAAAGAATAGGATGGGCTCGTGTTCAGCAAATACTAGAGAGATCAGCTTCGAAATCCTTCAACCGTGTATTATTACTCCAATCTTGACCATAAAGTTGAGTTTTTGACCATCTAACCTCTCAAAGGTCACGTGAGGTCACTGGAGCATACAGTGATTATGTTACCAATAACTTCTCATTGAATTGACATAAAACTTCCATCTTGCTCGCATTGTGCTTATCTTGTCACGGGGATTTGATTGATTTGCAACATAACCATACCGGGTCACCCTGTGACCCTGCCAAGGCCTTTAAATGTAGAGGTAGAACGCTCCGCTCTAAAAAGAATGGCAACCCCTGTTCCTAGATATTTTTACGTTTGTGACGTCAGCAGTTGCTCTCGAGGTGGAGCCGCCCATTCATTCAATGAGAATTGACTGCGGATCGTGGAATGTTTTACGGTTTCAAAATGCATATGACGAGGGGTAGACCCAGTATTTATCACCCCACGTACACAAAAAACAGCATTATTGCCCCCAACACGCAACCTATCTCCTGATAGCCCCGTCTTCTACAATACCCAGCGACAATGCGTTGCTAAGCAGCACTAGGTGATCGATGACGTCATCAACATGGTGAATGCCAGATTTGAGGTTCCCAATTTGGCCTAGGCTAAAAAGCCGAGCGACACCCCGTGGACCCTACCCTAGGTGGTTGCTAGGCAATTATCCCCATTTGACCTAGCCATGCCATATTAACTATACATCTTTCGGTTTTCCGCTGTGAGAGGAATCCAGTGATGTATAAAGATTTGCTCTAGCTTCGCTGAGTAAAAGTCTAAAGAGGGAAACGTACACGGCGCTGTTGTAAGCCTATGGGAGCCTTCTTTGACCAATGCTGGCTTCAACATTGACCTGAAATGAAATAATTCTGATAATTTCTATTTGTCTCGAGCACACTTTTCGCCGGCCGTCCGTAATTTTTCTCTAGCTTTCCTGGGAAATAAGTTACGGAAGAAGGGCGAAATGTACGTCTCCCCAGCAAGGCGCGTCGTGCCGAGGACCCCGGTGGGGCACATGTTGATATGGCTTAGAAATAATAGGGCTAATCAATGGACAATCCGGGATTTTTTTGTAGAAACGACTGTAGGTCAGGTACGAGCCATGGCCTCTCCGTTGGAAATGTATGGGCAAGATAATTTAAACTAAAAAACATCGGTGGAAATGAAGATACAGTCTTTGCTTTTATTTTTGGACTAACCCTCCGATTCTAATGGTTTGCGTTCTGGCCCAATCTATGATTGGCCTGATCCTTTTAATCGGGCTTCACATTTGAACGTGCTGCACGTTTGAACGGGCTGTAATTTTGATCGTGCTGCACTTAATAATGCACTGCAGTTTTGAACATGCTGAACTTTTGAACGTGCTGCACTTATGAACCGCGGACGTTTTGAACTCTACGCAAAATATCTTGCTGCACTTATGAACCGCTGGCCTTTTGAATACCGCTTCTCTGACTTTGCTGCATTTTTGAACGTGCTGCACTTATGAACTGTGGGTGTTTTGAACGTGCTTGATAATCGAGTCTGCTGCACTTATGAACTGCGGGGGTTTTGAACGCGCTGCACTTTTGAACTGTGGGGCTTTTGATCGTGCTGCACTTTTGATCGTGCGGCACTTATGAACTGCGGGCGTTTTGAACATCGCTTCCTTAATGGTGCTGCACTTTTGAACTGCGGCAGTTATGAGTAGTGGCACTTTTGATCGTGCTGCACTTTTGATCGTGCTGCACTTATGAACTGCGGGCGTTTTGAACATCCCTTCCTTGACCTTGCTGCACTTTTGAACTGCTGCACTTTTGAACATGCTGCACTTTTGATCGTGCGGCACTTATGAACGTGCTGCACTTATGAACTGCGGCACTTTTGATATAGCGTCGGGCGCAACGATGCGTTGGTTGGGCAGGTCGAGCCTGTTGGCGTGTGGTCGTAATGTTTTTTTCACAATTTTTGGGTTTTAAACCTGGAGTGCCGTTTGCGCACGTATTGTGGTACCTCCCCGGCGTAATGTAGGGGCCCCGCGCCGGTGAGGCTTTTTGCAGCCTTATGGTGCAATTTGTGTTTTTCCCTGAGGTATGAGTTCGTGTCTCTTTTAGTATAGGAGTGTACGCTTTATGTATGTATACTGTCAATATATGTATGGACGGAGAACCCAAATTCGAAAGCTAGGTTGTTGATTTCGCGCATCGTAGTAAATAAAGCACGCGTCAGCTGACTGAGGTACAAGAGTAGGTATTTGTAATTCTGAAAAAAACAATGAACTAGTAACTTTCTCAAAAGTCAAATGCAAGTGTATCAATATTCTTTATAAATTCATTTGACTCATTTAAGAGTCTTGTATATGGAAAAAAACTCAGATGTCCGCGTGCTTTTCTTCACTTTTCCTTCTTTGGAATGGACAGCTTGGAGACAACCAGATGCATTGGGAAACAGCTGATTTTGTTTACAGACAAGACTTGAAGGTTTTTCATGAGCGTTCATAGCGAAGTAAAGTTAGGGGTGTATTGAGGCCAGTGTCGTAGCCATTATTAATTTATAGGGGGATCCAGCGATATTCGGCTGCCCTTTGCCGCCCACACTCCCCTCTCCTCCCCCACCCCTGAGACCAATACTCAGGTTACCCAAAACCGATGTTCGGTGCTTGCAGGGGGGAGCGTGATGCTGAAACAATGCTCGGGCACGACTTTGGGGCCTCTACAACCAAGCCCAGGGGTCATCGTCCAGGTTTATATGCTCGAGTAATTAATGTTCTTGAGGCCAATGTTCGGAACCCTCGAGACCCGGTGCTCGCGAGCCCCTCAAGCAGTGGCAGATCAGGAATCTATTTCTAACTGGGCTCGGAGGCTCAAGCCTCCCTCGCCATACTCTTGGAGCAGGCTTTGCGACGAAGTTACCGTGATTACGCACTTTGATATTTCGGGGAGGGGGAAGCTTGAGCCCCATGACCCCTTCATACCCGCCAATGGCCTCGAGACCATCGCTCGGGGGTAAGGGCGTCGCCACGTACTTACCAGTGAGAGGAACGGGGGGGAGTGGCGGAGCCAAATGGGGAGGGGCAGTGGTGGATTGCCCAAAACCCAGACGTCGTTACACTGATCTAGTATCACGTCTACTAGTGCTAAATAGGTAGTTTTTATTAGCATTTAACCTGCGATCAACGGAAAAAGTAAACAATAAGTACGGAAATATTCAGATAACCGATTAAGATACTTCAGCGAGTTTTTCATTGTCAATCAAAAGCAAATAATAGAAAAGTCTGTCACACAAATACTGGTCTAGGTTTGTTGCATTGTCGGCATTGCTTTTAGGTTAGAGGTACCAATATCGTTGTTGTCACGACACCCAATCTTATTTTTAACCATTCTTTCTAAAAGGCATTTGTGTGAAGCTCAATTCGAGGTCTGGCTATACTAGGACTGAGAATTATTGATATTTACTCCATGATTCTGATGAAGGGCTGTGCCCGAATATATAATCTTCAGTGTTTTTTACATTTCCAGATTCGAGGGGAGAGGCCAGGGAACATCTTAGCAACTCGAAAGCTCTGATTTGTGAATTGTTTAGCATTTGACCGGGAGATAAAATCGCATGGCTTTCGGATCGGGCTCGGATTTCGGGGAGATAAAATCCATGGCTTTCGGATCGGGCTCGGATTTCGGGGCGTAATTCACTATTGAGTATTTGCAAGTACTGGAGTGATGCAGGTGAATTTTAACGGCCACATTTTCATGAGTTCTGCTGTGGGTCATTGGTGATTCCTACACTCAGATTTTGTGTTGAATAACGTTGACCATGTTCCGGAAATCTAGGGTAATAACTATCTAGGTGTAAAAAAAAATAGTTCAGGCAAGCTCAACATTTAGATTTCCACCTCAGGTAATCAAAAAGTATTAGGGTTTATGAAATAGGTATTGAAGCAACGGATAAGACCTTTGGCCTAAAAAGAAAAGGTCAATGTGTAAACAAATTAAAGAAATAAAATGACGCGCAGTACTTCACCCTGCTAAGACACTCGACGAGATACCTTAAATTACTAAGGGAAAAGACTAAACAGCAGTCAAAAGCGGTCAAGGCGTGGAGAAAGTAAACAACGAAAGATCACGTTGTGCTTGTTCAGGGAGGGCTCTTGGGATATGCTTTTTTGCCCTGAAATGTCAAATATAACAGAGATGGTATGCCTCAAGAAAAAGGGTAGGTAAACACAACGTTTCGGATAGGAGCCATTATCAGGTGGAGGGATAATAAATCCGGGAGAGGGTTCCCTGAGCTAAACTTTTAGTAGAGGATAATATAAGTGTGAATGCTCTTAGATGTTAAGCTATGCATAGAGGCGTCGTGCCTCACTCCTTTCGAGCGTGCCTCGGTTTGCTGCGTCATAATAAGACTTCAGCGATACAATGTCTTATACTGACGGCTCAGAGGGTGCAAGTGGTGCTGGTAGTACCTTCGTGGGCACAAGCGTCACCACCGGCAAAAGGGGGAGCCCAACTTCAAACTGACGCTGACAAAAATCTTTCCAAGTTAGGACCAAATACTGTTCGAATTTGGGCTCCTCGTTGCCTTCTGCAGGGCTGGTTATAACAATGTCCGATTTTCTCCCATTTTGACTGAGATCGGGAAATTTTTGGCCAAAAAGTGACGCTGAGGCCACCGGGGGACCCGGCTCCCCTGATGGCGACGCCCCTGTTCGTGGGTGGAAGGACTGAACGAAGGTTCTAGCCAGCCATCAAGAGTTTCAGTTTTTACTACAGAACTTAACGTTATATTGAGGGTTTAAGACACAGCAGACGCTTTCCTTAGGAACGATGTGTTGTGTGTGTGAACGATCACTGACTGCTATTTTTCTCTCTCTGCACTCTTATCTTATCACTGGAATGATGGTTTGTCGGACATTTAAGAGGTTTCTGAAGGTGATTTCCCCCAGAGTTACGGATGCGTTTTTCCTATTTGGCTTTACAGGTAGACGAGGAAATCGCAGGCTGCATCTTGCTTACTGTCCCGATGTGACAGAAACAGACACGTCGCTGTGTGACGGTCACCGAACATGTCTGTGGTTCAGCATCTGATATTATAAACAAAAATATAGCGGAGAAATTAGAAGTGGAACTGCTGTGGTTGCCGTCTAACACGACACACGAACCACAACCGCCAGATCGGTCCTTTCAAGGCCTACTTCAATCAAGTGTTCCAGACTCACTTGCCCACTCACCGTGGATTTTCGCTGAGAAAGGAGTCAGCCTTTTGACGGCGGCCCTCCAGAGAGTATCGAAGCCATCGACTCTCCTCAAAAGATCAGGACAATTTGAAGGTTTCCTCCTTCCATGGCAGCAATCTATGAAGAGGTATTCCTCCCGCTGATGTCTCGGAGCGACCACTAGACTCCCGAAGCTGTCTTGGTTATATCGGAGTTAAGCACACCAATAGTTAGCGGTGGATTTTTTAGCATTAGATTAAGAAAATACAAAGAACATGAGAAGCAGAACCTCAATGAGCCCTGTATTTACTGCAGTATGCGGTTTGAGCTCAGCTGCAAACATTGCATTAACACGGGCATTGACGGGGGGCGGGTACCCGCCCCCTCGGGTTTTTCAGAAATAGGAGTGAAACGGCAGCGCGTAGCGCCGCCGTACTTGGCATACCTTTTCCCTCATTCTTTTTACAACTTCTGTAAAAATATTAAGGTTAGGTCATCTCAGGTCAGGTCAAATGACCTGACCTCAAAAAAAGTTTAAGATCACATAAGTCGGAACAGGGTGAACTTACCCGATTGAAACTCATATCACATAATGGGCCCACCAAGTTCTCTAAAATATGTTCCGGTATTTTTGATATCGATGACCTATGGTCAGACACGAGGCATGACCTCTCCATTGGAAATACATGGGAAAAATGTTTTTACTGTATAACTCAGTAACGGATAGTGATAGAGCGTTTATTTTAGCTGCATTAGACTTGCCTTGGTTTTGCAGTTCTAATGATAAGCATTTTATATAATTTGACCCTGACCTGACCTCAGGTCCGGTCAAATCCTTGATTTGACCTAGCAATGTCAAATTATCTATCATTCGATTCGGCTTGCTGCGAAGATTCATATAGTTCAAGTCGTTTTGCTCCATCTTTACTTGTTCAGATGTAATGACCGAAAAACTTCATTTACATGTTATCCCTATTACGGCATGTTTTTGCCTCTCGTGGCCTTAAATGTGACCTGACAAAAAATGGTTCAAATATTTTCGATGGAAAAGTGGATAGGCTACCCACCGCCTTTTACCGTTTTTCGCTACCTACCGTGGTTCTCGAGATCTTAGGGAGGCGGGTACCCGCTCCCCCTCGTGAAAGCGAAGGTAGCTCTGACCCCCGTCAATGCGCGTGTTAAATGCAGTATGTGCGGTGGGTGAAAATGCGTCCCCTGCTGCACTAAGGCACATGGTCTTCAGAAGGTATGGGTCTGCGATCCATGCCGCTCTTGAAGCAACACACCAGGTGGTACGATTGACAACGAAGTGAAACCATAAATGACGAAGGGGGACATGTCCGTTATCCTTGACCAGTCTTTTATTGTTCCTTGTGATGCATTTTGGTAGCTTCATGATGAGCGGCATGCCAGGAAATTTTGTTCGTTTTACGTCTGGATGATTCAGGTTAGTTTAGCAAGACAGGTGTATGTGTGCAAGAAACCATTTTCGAACTGTTCTGGTTTATACACAGGTATCTATATTTGTTCTGTAATTAGTGGGCGGCGCCGCGATATAAGCCTTGGGCTTTTGCACCGTACCACACCTGTATACTGTGAATTTCAAATTATGTCGGAAAATAAAGTTGATGTTATGTTATGCTATTTGGTCTTAAAATGACTTTCGTCTCGAGTTCAATAGCTTTGTATATGGGTCGGTTAGTCTGGACAAGGTAGCGTCTTGACTGTTGTGACACGTATGTGTCTTCTTAACCATTTGTGACCTCAGAACACCCTTACAGAGGTCACTGATAAAATTTTTCATATGGGTTATGAAAAATCTCCTATAACCTTTGGCAAAAAAGCTCATGGATAAGTCATTTAACGAGGTTAGAGGTGGTGCTACTCTTTGGCCTTGTGACCTAACCTGAATATCGTGCAGAGTCGATCTTTATACAATTTTTTAGTCGCATGAGGAAACCTTCAATGATCTCGGAACAGTCACAGAAAAACTCATGGTTAAAAAAGATGCTCACCAGGGGAAGGCCATATTAATGCGGTTTCTGTTTTTTGGTGCCTTATTGCGACGATAGTTCTCTATTACACAGAAATGTAGTCTTTCGGAAAAGCAGTTGCGACGTCATTAAATTTCTGTCGATATGAAATATGGCTCTACTTCGACAACAATTTGATATTGCGACGGTAGTAGGTTGGCCGCAAAATCCATTTTCCCTTATAGTGTTCGTAATATGGGCACTTTCCCCCATACTCCCTATAATGTATAGTATAAATAGCAGCTGTATGGTGGGAAAAGAGGATTGATCTTCACATAGTTACCTGAACTATCACGTCAAGGTGTTTAACGCCATTTTGTCGGAGGAACTGGGGCCCAAATCCTTCAAAGCTTGTCGACAGCATCAAAACCAACCCCAAAATATATTGGTCTTTAGAAAGTGTTAGCAAGAAATCGGCCATCTAATGCATTGCACAAGGTTGACGGGTCTGACATCCGATGACAATGATGAAGCAGCCCTTCCCAACGACGCGTTCAGTGCTAAATTGCACAGCACAGCATTGATTGATTAAGTAGAGGATCAAATCATTATTCATTCTCCTTTACGTGCCAAAATAGTCGCAGAAGATTTTCGATTTCCAAATCAAGCCGAACACTCAAAACCAGATTTCCTTCCTAAGGTCCTAGATGATAAGAGTATAAGTGTCGCGTAAATGGGCAAGTGTGAGAAGATCCCTAAAAACTGAAACCAGCCAGAAAAAAGCAATCCCACGACAGATCCCTGCGTAGACACCGCAGAAGTAAAATGAGGATAAAAGTCCCGAATGGACCTAAAATGGATGCAAAAGCACAAGCGGTGTGCCCGACCACAAAATTTCAGAGTCTATTCTAATCAAACACAAACCCAGATCTTCCTTATCCGCCTATACTTTGACACACTCACCCACATGCACGTACAAAGTTCATCCTCGGCTCCGTGCACCCGTGTCGCGCGTTGACTGGAGGCATCTAGCATCGAATTTGAGATGATCGCAAAAAAGCGACTCGAGCGGTTAGAGCCATGGCGTCTATCCTCCGCCAAATGCGACTTAGAGTTGATGCTATATGGAAAGAGACATACAATTCCATCAGAACACGCGCATTGACGGGGGTCTGAGCCACCTTGGCTTGACGAGGGGGAGGGGCGGGTACCCGCCCCCTAAGATCTCGAGAACCGCGGTAGGTAACGGAAAATGGTAAACGGTGTTGTGTAGCTCATCCACTTCTTCATCGAAAATATTTTAACCATTTTTTGTCAGGCCACATTTAAGATCGCAACATGCCGTAATAGGGATAACATGTAAATTAAGTTTTTCGGCCATTACATCTGATCAAGTAAAGATAGAGCAAAACGACTTTAACTGTATGAATCCTCGCAGCAAGCCGAATTGAATGATATATAATTTGACCTTGCTAGGTCAAGTCAATCAAGGTCAGGGTTAAATTTTATAAAATGCATATCTGATAAGTTTTGAAGTGCTGCGGCGAGGAGCATGATGATGAGTTGTCAAGATGTTCCCTGGCCTCTCCCCTCGAATCCGGAAATGTAAAAAACACTGAAGATTATATATATATGAAGGGCAACACTGAAGATTATATAATCTTATATATAATCTTCAGTGTTTTTTACATTTCCGGATTCGAGGGGAGAGGCCAGGGAACATCTTGACAAAATGCATATCATTAGAACCGCAAAACCAAGGCAAGTCAAACGCAGCTAAAATAAACGCTCTATCACTATCGATATCAAAAATACCGAAACATATTTTAGAGAACTCGGTGGGCCCATTATGTGATGAGTTTCAATCGGATAAGTTCACCCTGTTCCGACTTATGCTATATTATCCTTTTTTGAGGTCAGGTCAATTGACCTGTACTGGTGAGATGACCTAACCTTAAAATTTTCACAGAAGTTGTAAGAATGATGAGGGAAAAGG
Organism: Lepas anatifera; assembly: GCA_034440635.1. Classification (NCBI taxonomy): domain Eukaryota; kingdom Metazoa; phylum Arthropoda; class Thecostraca; family Lepadidae; genus Lepas; species Lepas anatifera. The sequence goes on along the minus strand of JAOTON010000194.1, from coordinate 48,249 downwards.
GATGCCAAGTACGGCAGCGCTATACGCCGCCGTTTTACTGCTATCTCCTTAAATGCCCTGATTGTAGGTCCATTCGGGGTATTATGCTGCATTTTAATTCCGCGGTGTCTCCGCAGGGCTCCGTTGTAGGACTATTATTGTTTTGATTGTTTGTTTGATTTTTTAGTGATTCGCTTACACCTGTCGCCTTTTATCCGACGTATCATCTAAGGCCTCACATCATTTCTCTAGATATATAAATACTCGAAAAGATATTTTGCAGATTCAAAAACACGGATACTCCTCGATGAAATTAATAATTAGAAGGTAGGCAAAAGGAGCTAATTCTACCAAGTTTCTGTATGATGCAGACAATGACTGCGAGCATTTTCAACCAGAACATGAGCCATATAGCCAATTGGCAATCAAAACAAATTTAACACAGGTCAAAACCAATATCAAGGAACTGAGCACTGCAATCATGTAATACATAAACTATTTAAAGCTGGGGGACCCACTTAGTTTACTAATTAGCATTCAATTTCACTGTTGCTACTTGATCCGAAATTGTCGAGAAAAAAATCAAATGGACCATCTTACAGGCTAGAACGTACTTTATTTTCTACAATTCTAATTTAAAAACAACTTAGCTCTTTAAGTGGATTGGAATGCATGAAATACTTCCAACCATGAATTACATCTTTTAGTTTCCAACAAGGGTGTAGTTTCATATATTTATCATAACAGCGAAAACCTTGGAGCAATTACAAGTGTAAGTTACCGACGTTGTTGGCACAGTTTACGCATGATTGATGATACACGTGTAATCTTCTAATCATCTTCAGTCACTCGCACCTCATCACTAGACAACATACAGGTGAGGAAAGACTTGACGTTTTTCTGTTTTTAACGGCTCGAAACTAGACGAGATGATCATTTACACAACAGGTTTTACCCAGCTTGCTGGCCCGATGGGGAAATGGAGGTAATATACCTTGCCGCTGTTTGACCGAAATTGTCATTCCGCGCACTATGGTGAAAAGATTTGGCCCTAAAATGGACCCCTGTGGATGTCCTATATTCATTAACTGAACGCCTGATTGTGCATTTTCAAATTTGGTGCCTCAAAATCGCTCAGAGAGATATGATTCAAAGAGTTTTAAGGCTGCTCTGTGGACACCAATTTCTCATTTTGACCAAAAAATGGTTTCTATTTATTCAGTTAGATCAGCAACAGGTATCTGGCCCAATTACAGTTGAAGTGGATATAAAATAAAACGCTAGGTGAGTGGCTCATATCCTATTGGTGGGAACGTTACCCGATGACTAAAAATAAAATAACTTAACAGTTCTTTCGATGAATAAAATTCTAAAGCACCCGGATCAGGTTAAAAGGATTATTTTTACACACTAACAACTCTAAACTTAAAACCAGCATGTGACGAATTAAAAGGATCCGCCTCGGGACAGCGACTGAAGTTTACGTTACAAGCAAGCACCACCCGGCAAAACAAGTATATTCTTACTGTCTCAACTCGAGGCACCGGAACGTGTCAGATATGGTGAGGAGCTCCCTGGTTCTATTATGATAGACTGTCTCGAAGGCTTTTTAACTAATTTTTTCTGTCTCAAACTTGCGATTGTGCTTGCTAAGAGCGCTACCGGCACGTAGGTTAAAGGGAATGTGGCACCTTTATAACGTGATGTTAACTGAGATAGCCAAGTTGTAGAGCAAGTCGAAAACCTGGTATTCTGTATACAATATTTCTTGGAACTCCATATTTCCTTAGAAAAAAAGCTAAACCCTACCCGAAATGTACCTCTCATGTACCCCTCGCCAGGCCGCCATTGTCGTCATGATGAGCATCAGCCAATCGAAGCCCTTGAAGCGTTTCCAGTATGGTAGTGGGTGCCAGGTCATGACATCATCCACAGGCAGATATCTATTTCTATTTCTAGAGGAATTTTTAAAAAGTCAAAATATTGAGCTTATTCTACATTTTTCAGAGAAATTATGAGTGGTTTCATTAATTTCGGCGAAGAGTACGCATAATTACACTAAATTCCAGGATTCGACCAAAGTGCCACAAACCCTTCAAATTTTATTTTCTAAACCCGAAAAGTTTTACGGTAGTTTTTGAGGGAGTGATATCTCTTCGAGTGCAGAGTTTTTCACGCCCTGGCTTAAATATTGTTGTGATTAGTGCTATCTTAAGTCCGTCTTGGAGTATACTTTGCAGCCATTGGCTCGTCCCAGAATCTGAAGTTGGTTGATATTTCAGGACGAGGACGCGATATGGGATCTTATCGGTGCTGCTATCTCCTCGGGGTTTCAGGAGACAGCTGAATCCTGGATGATGATGATAATTGGAGTTTTAGGGCACTGCAGCAGTTGCAGAGGCTGTATGTGCGCGTGCTCTAAATCCTGAACCAGTATCAGGAGACCATTAGACTACCGCGGGGGAGCATTTGAGTTTATGGAACAAAATGGGGCAACTGCAGTCATACGACATAATTGACAGAGCATGGGTGGTTTCAGCGCGACAGAGGGTGCGTTGGAAGAGGGTGCCACGTGCCATCCGCTCCTCTTTGCATCCCACAAAACGAAGCAACCTTTCCAATACAGGTCTTAAAGAAAAGAGTAAGGAAGTACGTTTCTGAGAAGGCAGATGGAAAAACAGCATAGTTTTCTTCTATTTTGAACGTGCTTTCCTTGGTTTTGGATAAACTTTCTAAATTCAAATGATACTTGCATTTCCCTCTCCTAAGTTCTTTCATAATTACTGTTGGGTTCTAATTTAGCAGCTGAGTCTCATCTTCCAGACTCAGCTGACTGAGGTCACGGCCAGCGGATGGCCGTTGGTTGTTGTTTGTGAGCCTGATTGGGAGCGGAGGTGTGTGTGCGCCAATAGAAGAAGACCTGTGTGTGTTACTTGTGAGGGACGTTTGCAATGAACCTTAAAACCAAACAATTATTGTGCTGTCTTGTTAATCTCGCTATGGTCTGCGGAAATCACTAATACCCTTAACTGGCAGTTGCTGCAAATCCATCACTGGTAACCAGTTTTTTCAACCCTCGCCTCGGTTGGGAAGGAATACCCCCTCGGGTTTTTTTCTGGTGGCGCGAAGCCCGACCTACAAGCCAGCATTGCTGTCACTAATAAGACTGGAGCACAGAGCGAGAAATAGTAGTCAGTAATGGCAACACTACATTTCTAAGGAAAGCGTCTCGTAGATACTAAAACCTTCAATATAGCATTTAGTTCTGTAGTAAACACTGAAATGCTTGATGGCTGGCTGGAATCTTCGTTCAGTCCTTCACCCACGAAGGCACTACAAGCACAACTTGCACAGTTTTGAGCCGTCAGTATAAAACATCGCATAACAAAATCCAGCAGTTCTGAAGACAGGGTTCATGCCTTATTGTGTCGCAGCAAACCGAGGCACTGCTCGACAGGAGTGAGGCGCCACGGCTCAATGCCTAGTCTAACCTAACGTCTAAGAGCATCCACACTTACCGCTACTAAAAGTTTACTTCAGGAACCCTCTCCCGGAGCTCTGATCCCTCCACCTGATGATGGATAGCTCACATCCGAAACGTTGAGTTCGCCTATACTTTTACGTGATCTAACTTTAGGTTCTTACGGTCTCAGGTGTGAAGTAAAGCTTCAGGGAACAGTAGTGTGCATAATTTTATTTCTTTGCTCTTTTTCACAGCATACATCTCTGCTATCTTTGACATTTCAGAACAAACAAATATCTCACCAGCCCTCCTTGAACAAGCACATCGTGATCTTTCGTTTGTTCACTTTCTCCATACCTTTACCGCTTTTGGCTACTACTTTATCTTGCCCCTTAATAATTTAGGGTGTCACGTGGAGTGTCTTAGCAGGGTTCAGTATTGCGCGTCACCTTATTTCTTTGCTTTTGTACCGTTTGACATTCAATTTTTAGGCCAAAAGGTCCTATCCGTGTACGTCAGATTATCCGTTGCCTCAAAACCTATTCTAAAACCCTAATACTTGGATTACCTTTGGCGGAAATATAAAGCGTGAACTAGCATGAATTATTTCATTTGCACCTCGGCAGGTATTACCCAAGGCTTCAAGAATATGATAAACGTTATTCAACACATCTAATTTCAGGAATTACCAATGACCGACTCATCGCAGAAAAACTTTTCCGGGAAAATTAGTTTGAATGTTTCGAAGCCAGAAAGCAAACCCACCACAGCAGAACTCATAAAATGTGGCCATTGAAGTTTACCTGCATCACTCCAGTAGTTTGCAAATACTGAAATGAATTCCAGCCCGATCCGAAAGCCATGCAGTTTTATCTACCGGGCAGATGATAAACAATTCACAATTCAAACATGGTGTTCGTTCAAAGAATCGATTATTAAGACAGGGTTCCCATCACAAACTCTTTAAAAAGACCAAGGCTGATTAAAACAAAAATGTTTTGCTGAGTATCGTCCCAAACGGACCGTCCCAGACTTATACACATACCTCTTAGAATCAGATTTGGCATGCCCTTAATGGCGAAATACGGTATATGTGACGTCAGAAGTCAACACGCAGACTGGCAGACTACCACTGACGCATCGAGGAGAATTTCCAGATCTTCCAGTGTGCGATAATTACTACATATTCGTCAAAACCTTGTACGTTTAAATGGAGCATAAGCCACAAGTTGAGATGTGGTGAGAATAATGGATCACTCCACCTTATTTTACAGAGTTGCTCCTTTCGGTATTTTTGCTTTCATCTCGTGCTTTTGTCGTCTTTCTTCCTAATTATACGGAGTTTCCACTGTCGTTGGTGTTGCACCGCTGCAGAAATCCTGAATGATCGAGGTGCAAGGGCTTCGTAGAACGAGCGTGACTTGTAAGTGCCTGCATTCTGCGACATTCTCCAAACACCTGCCAACTCTTTATTAGCAACAACCCGATGGTACACTTGGCCTGTATCAAAACAATCTGTCAATAATTACATGCATATTTTACATAGATATGTCAAGAAATTTGAGTATAAATTTTTTCCCATTATTTGTAACCAGCTCCATCGCCCACGTACTGCTGGTCTTTCTTCTGTTTGCATTGATACTAGTTCTAATAGCACATGAACCATATGGTACACATCCAGCCAGAAACAAACAAGGAATACAAATTAGTAACCCTCAAAACAACCATAACCTCTCTTCATAGGTGGCTTTCCTGCAACCCACTTCTTGAGCCCGATTGTTACAACCAAGAACGTGACCATAACCATACCACTCAAAGACAACAGGACGGACATAACAGAAAAAACTGCATCCACTCCGCAGCTAGCAAAACCTCACACATGGTGTGCACGATCGTCGCCAGGCCACCCTCCTCCGTCTGCACTTCTTTTCTTCGTCAAGCACAACTGTCTCATAAGACTGCCATCAAGAACTGAATCATCACCTCCATTACCGTATGCAAGGTATTAAACTTTTACATCCCCGAGCAGATTACTGGGCCAGCTGGGGCGAGTACAGCTGAGAAGGTGGCCATTATAACGGTCAGTTTCACGCTTCTGAGCATCTGCATGGCGACGTAGAGGTTACCACTAAGGAGGGTGCTGGCGAGGGCGACCACCAGGCCTGTGATAACCGTTTTTTGTTGCATGATTACCTCAGAATACCGTTAACATTTAATAATTACAACCACGACGCTGAATATCATCATAATAACGATAAAATGTGCCACACAGTTCTCCCATAAAAATGCAACCAAATAGGAGCGCGATTAGAAGTATACTTTTAGCATCTGCGAGGCCCATTTTTCTTACTGCGTAGAAATTTCAGCTTAAAACTTGATTATCAAGACAAGTTCGATGCAGAAGCATTCCGGGCGACGCCCCGTTGGAAAGAAGTTTTGACCTGCGTGTTTTGGGACGACCAAAATCGGATTAGGGTGTATGAAGAGCGAATTATGCCTAGTTATGCAATCCCAAACGTATTTATCATCTTTAGATAAACTGCACACGGAAAACAAAAAGTCAGACGTGACATCATTTTTTTACGCTGGGAATTTTGCAGCAGCTGTCTTGCTTCTGTAGGTTGCAACCAGTTTCCGTATTGAGATCAGCTTCAGAGTCTCTTCCACCTCGAATAGCACCTCCGTCTCTAAAACCCTGTCCAATGCGTTGCGTGGAGACTCCGGCGCGATTCCACTGACCCACAGCAAAAATACGATGAAGTATTTGAAACACGATTATTTGTATTTAATTCATAAATTATCAGCACACGCAACAACTTGTGATTACAACTATACACCCATACCGCAGATATGCACTTGATCTTCCATGCAATTTATACCTGTATCTCAAAATTTCACCGTATAAATACTGAATCAGTGTTAACTTTGACAAGACTTTAGCCTTGGAAAGAGTATATGCTACATTAATCTATAGAAAAAACAAATGTAAATATTTGTTTAGAAACACCACATCCAAGTCAGGGATCTTTCTGCATGGTATGGCATCAATTTAACCGCGAACGACATTATAGTCTTATTCATGCTCCATGCGTCTAAATTCTTGTATCACTGAGGCCACATATTCCACATCTAGTCAACATATATGATAAAATTATCACGTAACACAAACAAGCACACTCTTCAAAGGCAAGCTTTAGGGTTTTGCTGTCAATGACTCTCAAGCCCCGATGTTTACAACAACACTCAGACCATACCACTCAAAGACAACAGGCCGGACATAACAGAAAAAACATTGCATCCACTCCACAGCTAGCAGGGCCTCACAGATGGTGCGCACGATCGTCGCCAGGCCACCCTCCTCCGTCTGCACTTCCCTCGTCAAGCAAAACTGTCTCAGAAGACTGCCAGCACGGGCTGAAACATCACTACCATTACCGTATGCGAGGTACTAAACTTTTACACCCCGGAGCAGATGACTGGACCAGCTGGGGCGAGTACAGCTGAGAAGGTGGCCATTATGACGGTCAGTTTCACGCTTCTGAGCATCTGCATGGTGGCGTAGACGTTACCACTAAGGAGGGTGCTGGCGACGGCGACCACGGGTTCTATAATCACCGGTTTTGGTACATTTTTACCTCAGAATAACGTTAACGTTTGGTAATTACAGCCAGGACACTTAATAGCACCATAAAAAGTCCCACGCAGTTTTCCCATAAAAATGCAACCAAACAGAAGTGGACTTAGAATAATACTTGTTAACATCTGCGAGTATGATTTGTTTTCCTGTGTAGATATTGCAGCTTAGAACATCAATACCAAGAGCAGTTCGATGCAGAAGGATCGGGCGACGGCCCGTTTGAAAGCAGTTTTGACCTGCGTGTTTGGAGACGACGAAAGTGGGATTAGGGTGTATAAAAGCAAATGATACCTAGTTTGCAGACTCAAACGTATTTAGCATCTTTACAGGCAATGCACACGGAAAACAAAAAGACGGACGTGAGATCACTTTTCATGCTGAGAATTTTGCAGCAGCAGTCGTGCTTCTGCATGTTGCCACCAGTTTTTGTATCCAGCTCAGCTTCAGAGTGTTTTCCAGCTAGACTAGCACGTTCATCTCTAAAACCCTGTCCAATGTCTTGCGTGGAGACTCTTCTGCAATTCCACTGACATAAATAAAAATAGGATATAGTGTTTGAAACACGTTTATTCAATTTACTTCATAAATTATCAGAACATGCAACACCTTGTGATTACAACTATACATCCAGACCCTAGATATGCGCTTGACCCTCCCTGCACTTTATACCTGTCTATGCAAAATTCAAAGAATGCCTGCTGAGACGGTGTTTACAATGATTCGACTTTAGAAGTGAAAAGTGTATATGCTAGATTAATCTATAGAAAAACAAAGCTAAATATTTGTTTAGAAAATATCACATCCAAGTCAGGGATCCTTCTGCATGGGTTACAACTAATTTCACCGCAAACGACATGATAGTTTTTTCATGCTCCATAGGTCTAAATTCTTATATCACTGCAGCCACATGGTACACATCTAGTCAAATATCTATGACAAAAATATCACCTAAGACAACCAAACACACACTTCAAAGGCGAGCTTTCAGGTTTTCCTGCTAATAACTCTTAAACCATAACCATAACACCTCAACACAGCAGGCAGGATATAACAGAATAAACCACCAGCATCCACTCCACAGCTAGCAGGACCTCAGAGATGGTATGGACGATCATTACCAGGCTCTTCGCCTTCGTCTGCACTTCCCTTGTCAAGCAAAACTACCTCAGAAGACTGCCAGCACGAGCGCAAACATCACGTCCATTACCGTATCCCACGTAATAATTTTTACACCCCAGAGAAGAGTACTGGACCAGCTGGGGCGGGTACACCTGAGTAGGTGGCCATTTGGACGGTCAGGGCCACGCCTCTGAGCATCTGCATCGTGACGTAGACGTTAGCACTAAGGATGGTGCTGGGCCGGCGACCATTTGGCCTGTGATCATCGTTTTTGGTACATGTTTACCTCAGAATAACGTTAACGTTTGGTTATTACAACCACGGCACTGACTATCATCATAATAACGATGAAATATACCACAAAGTTCTCCCATAAAAATGGGACCAAATAGGAGCGCGATCAGAAGTATACTTTTGGCATCTGCGAAGCCCATTTTTCTTACTGCGTAGAATTTTCAGCTTAGAACTTAAATATCAAGACAAGTTCGATGCAGAAGCATTCTGCGACACCCCGCGGGAAAGAAGTTTTGGCCTGCGTGTTTTGGGACGACCAAAATCGGATTAGGGTGTATGAAGAGCGAATGATACCTAGTTATGCAGTCCCAAACGTAGTTATCATCTTTAGAGGAACTGCACACAGAAAACAAAAACTCAGACGTGAGATCATTTTTCACGCTGGGAATTTGGCAGCAGCTGTCGTGCTTCTGTAGGTTGCAACCAGTTTTCGTATTGAGATCAGCTTCAGATTTTCTTCCACCTCGAATAGCACCTCCGTCTCTAAAACCCTGTCCAATGCGTTGCGTGGAGACTCCGGCGCGATTCCACTGACCCACAAAAAAACGATGAGTATTTGAAACACGATTATTTGTATTTATTTCATAAATTATCAGCACAGGCAACAACTTGTGATTACAACTATACACCCATACCGCAGATATGCACTTGATCTTCCATGCAATTTATACCTGTATCTGAAAATTTCACCGTATAAATACTGAATCAGTGTTAACTTTGACAAGACTTTAGCCTTGGAAAGAGTATATGCTACAGTAATCTATAGAAAAAACAAATGTAAATATTTGTTTAGAAACACCACATCCAAGTCAGGGATCTTTCTGCATGGTATGACATCAATTTAACCGCGAACGACATTATAGTCTTATTCATGCTCCATGCGTCTAAATTCTTGTATCACTGAGGCCACATATTACACATCTAGTCAAACATATATGATAAAATTATCACGTAACACAAACAAGCACACTCTTCAAAGGCAAGCTTTAAGGTTTTGCTGTCAATGACTCTCAAGCCCCGATGTTTACAACCAACAACGTGACCAGAACCATACCACTCAAAGACAACAGGCCGGACATAACAGAAAAAACATTGCATCCACTCCACAGCTAGCAGGGCCTCACAGATGGTGCGCACGATCGTCGCCAGGCCACCCTCCTCCGTCTGCACTTCCCTCGTCAAGCAAAACTACCTCAGAAGACTGCCAGCACGAGCTCAAACATCACGTCCATTACCGTATCCCACGTAATAATTTTTACACCCCAGAGAAGAGTACTGGACCAGCTGGGGCGAGTACAGCTGAGAAGGTGGCCATTATGACGGTCAGTTTCACGCTTCTGAGCATCTGCATGGTGGCGTAGACGTTACCACTAAGGAGGGTGCTGGCGACGGCGACCACGGGTTCTATAATCACCGGTTTTGGTACATGTTTACCTCAGAATAACGTTAACGTTTGGTAATTACAGCCACGACACTTAATATCACCATAAAAAGTCCCACGCAGTTTTCCCATAAAAATGCAAACAAACAGAAGTGGACTTAGAATAATACTTGTTAACATCTGCGAGTATGATTTGTTTTCCTGTGTAGATATTGCAGCTTAGAACATCAATACCAAGAGCAGTTCGATGCAGAAGGATCGGGCGACGGCCCGTTTGAAAGCAGTTTTGACCTGCGTGTTTGGAGACGACGAAAGTGGGATTAGGGTGTATAAAAAGCAAATGATACCTAGTTTGCAGACTCAAACGTATTTAACATCTTTACAGGCAATGCACACGGAAAACAAAAAGACAGACGTGAGATCACTTTTCATGCTGAGAATTTTGCAGCAGCAGTCGTGCTTCTGCATGTTGCCACCAGTTTTTGTATCCAGCTCAGCTTCAGAGTGTTTTCCAGCTAGACTAGCACGTTCATCTCTAAAACCCTGTCCAATGTCTTGCGTGGAGACTCTTCTGCAATTCCACCGACATAAATAAAAATAGGATATAGTGTTTGAAACACGTTTATTCAATTTACTTCATAAATTATCAGAACATGCAACACCTTGTGATTACAACTATACATCCAGACCCTAGATATGCGCTTGACCCTCCCTGCACTTTATACCTGTCTATGCAAAATTCAAAGAATGCCTGCTGAGACGGTGTTTACAATGATTCGACTTTAGAAGTGAAAAGTGTATATGCTAGATTAATCTATAGAAAAACAAAGCTAAATATTTGTTTAGAAAATATCACATCCAAGTCAGGGATCCTTCTGCATGGGTTACAACTAATTTCACCGCAAACGACATGATAGTTTTTTCATGCTCCATAGGTCTAAATTCTTATATCACTGCAGCCACATGGTACACATCTAGTCAAATATCTATGACAAAAATATCACCTAAGACAACCAAACACACACTTCAAAGGCGAGCTTTCAGGTTTTCCTGCTAATAACTCTTAAACCATAACCATAACACCTCAACACAGCAGGCAGGATATAACAGAATAAACCACCAGCATCCACTCCACAGCTAGCAGGACCTCAGAGATGGTATGGACGATCATTACCAGGCTCTTCGCCTTCGTCTGCACTTCCCTTGTCAAGCAAAACTACCTCAGAAGACTGCCAGCACGAGCGCAAACATCACGTCCATTACCGTATCCCACGTAATAATTTTTTACACCCCAGAGAAGAGTACTGGACCAGCTGGGGCGGGTACACCTGAGTAGGTGGCCATTTGGACGGTCAGCGCCACGCCTCTGAGCATCTGCATCGTGACGTAGACGTTAGCACTAAGGATGGTGCTGGGCCGGCGACCATTTGGCCTGTGATCATCGTTTTTGGTACATGTTTACCTCAGAATAACGTTAACGTTTGGTTATTACAACCACGGCACTGACTATCATCATAATAACGATGAAATATACCACAAAGTTCTCCCATAAAAATGGGACCAAATAGGAGCGCGATCAGAAGTATACTTTTGGCATCTGCGAAGCCCATTTTTCTTACTGCGTAGAATTTTCAGCTTAGAACTTAAATATCAAGACAAGTTCGATGCAGAAGCATTCTGCGACACCCCGCGGGAAAGAAGTTTTGGCCTGCGTGTTTTGGGACGACCAAAATCGGATTAGGGTGTATGAAGAGCGAATGATACCTAGTTATGCAGTCCCAAACGTAGTTATCATCTTTAGAGGAACTGCACACAGAAAACAAAAACTCAGACGTGAGATCATTTTTCACGCTGGGAATTTGGCAGCAGCTGTCGTGCTTCTGTAGGTTGCAACCAGTTTTCGTATTGAGATCAGCTTCAGATTTTCTTCCACCTCGAATAGCACCTCCGTCTCTAAAACCCTGTCCAATGCGTTGCGTGGAGACTCCGGCGCGATTCCACTGACCCACAGAAAAATACGATGTAGTATTTGAAACACGATTATTTGTATTTATTTCATAAATTATCAGCACAGGCAACAACTTGTGATTACAACTATACACCCATACCGCAGATATGCACTTGATCTTCCATGCAATTTATACCTGTATCTGAAAATTTCACCGTATAAATACTGAATCAGTGTTAACTTTGACAAGACTTTAGCCTTGGAAAGAGTATATGCTACAGTAATCTATAGAAAAAACAAATGTAAATATTTGTTTAGAAACACCACATCCAAGTCAGGGATCTTTCTGCATGGTATGACATCAATTTAACCGCGAACGACATTATAGTCTTATTCATGCTCCATGCGTCTAAATTCTTGTATCACTGAGGCCACATATTACACATCTAGTCAAACATATATGATAAAATTATCACGTAACACAAACAAGCACACTCTTCAAAGGCAAGCTTTAGGGTTTTGCTGTCAATGACTCTCAAGCCCCGATGTTTACAACCAACAACGTGACCAGAACCATACCACTCAAAGACAACAGGCCGGACATAACAGAAAAAACATTGCATCCACTCCACAGCTAGCAGGGCCTCACAGATGGTGCGCACGATCGTCGCCAGGCCACCCTCCTCCGTCTGCACTTCCCTCGTCAAGCAAAACTGTCTCAGAAGACTGCCAGCACGAGCTGAAACATCACTACCATTACCGTATGCGAGGTACTAAACTTTTACACCCCGGAGCAGATGACTGGACCAGCTGGGGCGAGTACAGCTGAGAAGGTGGCCATTATGACGGTCAGTTTCACGCTTCTGAGCATCTGCATGGTGGCGTAGACGTTACCACTAAGGAGGGTGCTGGCGACGGCGACCACGGGTTCTATAATCACCGGTTTTGGTACATGTTTACCTCAGAATAACGTTAACGTTTGGTAATTACAGCCACGACACTTAATATCACCATAAAAAGTCCCACGCAGTTTTCCCATAAAAATGCAACCAAACAGAAGTGGACTTAGAATAATACTTGTTAACATCTGCGAGTATGATTTGTTTTCCTGTGTAGATATTGCAGCTTAGAACATCAATACCAAGAGCAGTTCGATGCAGAAGGATCGGGCGACGGCCCGTTTGAAAGCAGTTTTGACCTGCGTGTTTGGAGACGACGAAAGTGGGATTAGGGTGTATAAAAAGCAAATGATACCTAGTTTGCAGACTCAAACGTATTTAGCATCTTTACAGCAATGCACACGGAAAACAAAAAGACAGACGTGAGATCACTTTTCATGCTGAGAATTTTGCAGCAGCAGTCGTGCTTCTGCATGTTGCCACCAGTTTTTGTATCCAGCTCAGCTTCAGAGTGTTTTCCAGCTAGACTAGCACGTTCATCTCTAAAACCCTGTCCAATGTCTTGCGTGGAGACTCTTCTGCAATTCCACCGACATAAATAAAAATAGGATATAGTGTTTGAAACACGTTTATTCAATTTACTTCATAAATTATCAGAACATGCAACACCTTGTGATTACAACTATACATCCAGACCCTAGATATGCGCTTGACCCTCCCTGCACTTTATACCTGTCTATGCAAAATTCAAAGAATGCCTGCTGAGACGGTGTTTACAATGATTCGACTTTAGAAGTGAAAAGTGTATATGCTAGATTAATCTATAGAAAAACAAAGCTAAATATTTGTTTAGAAAATATCACATCCAAGTCAGGGATCCTTCTGCATGGGTTACAACTAATTTCACCGCAAACGACATGATAGTTTTTTCATGCTCCATAGGTCTAAATTCTTATATCACTGCAGCCACATGGTACACATCTAGTCAAATATCTATGACAAAAATATCACCTAAGACAACCAAACACACACTTCAAAGGCGAGCTTTCAGGTTTTCCTGCTAATAACTCTTAAACCATAACCATAACACCTCAACACAGCAGGCAGGATATAACAGAATAAACCACCAGCATCCACTCCACAGCTAGCAGGACCTCAGAGATGGTATGGACGATCATTACCAGGCTCTTCGCCTTCGTCTGCACTTCCCTTGTCAAGCAAAACTACCTCAGAAGACTGCCAGCACGAGCGCAAACATCACGTCCATTACCGTATCCCACGTAATAATTTTTTACACCCCAGAGAAGAGTACTGGACCAGCTGGGGCGGGTACACCTGAGTAGGTGGCCATTTGGACGGTCAGCGCCACGCCTCTGAGCATCTGCATCGTGACGTAGACGTTAGCACTAAGGATGGTGCTGGGCCGGCGACCATTTGGCCTGTGATCATCGTTTTTGGTACATGTTTACCTCAGAATAACGTTAACGTTTGGTTATTACAACCACGGCACTGACTATCATCATAATAACGATGAAATATACCACAAAGTTCTCCCATAAAAATGGGACCAAATAGGAGCGCGATCAGAAGTATACTTTTGGCATCTGCGAAGCCCATTTTTCTTACTGCGTAGAATTTTCAGCTTAGAACTTAAATATCAAGACAAGTTCGATGCAGAAGCATTCTGCGACACCCCGCGGGAAAGAAGTTTTGGCCTGCGTGTTTTGGGACGACCAAAATCGGATTAGGGTGTATGAAGAGCGAATGATACCTAGTTATGCAGTCCCAAACGTAGTTATCATCTTTAGAGGAACTGCACACAGAAAACAAAAACTCAGACGTGAGATCATTTTTCACGCTGGGAATTTGGCAGCAGCTGTCGTGCTTCTGTAGGTTGCAACCAGTTTTCGTATTGAGATCAGCTTCAGATTTTCTTCCACCTCGAATAGCACCTCCATCTCTAAAACCCTGTCCAATGCGTTGCGTGGAGACTCCGGCGCGATTCCACTGACCCACAGCAAAAATACGATGTAGTATTTGAAACACGATTATTTGTATTTATTTCATAAATTATCAGCACAGGCAACAACTTGTGATTACAACTATACACCCATACCGCAGATATGCACTTGATCTTCCATGCAATTTATACCTGTATCTGAAAATTTCACCGTATAAATACTGAATCAGTGTTAACTTTGACAAGACTTTAGCCTTGGAAAGAGTATATGCTACAGTAATCTATAGAAAAAACAAATGTAAATATTTGTTTAGAAACACCACATCCAAGTCAGGGATCTTTCTGCATGGTATGACATCAATTTAACCGCGAACGACATTATAGTCTTATTCATGCTCCATGCGTCTAAATTCTTGTATCACTGAGGCCACATATTACACATCTAGTCAAACATATATGATAAAATTATCACGTAACACAAACAAGCACACTCTTCAAAGGCAAGCTTTAGGGTTTTGCTGTCAATGACTCTCAAGCCCGATGTTTACAACCAACAACGTGACCAGAACCATACCACTCAAAGACAACAGGCCGGACATAACAGAAAAAACATTGCATCCACTCCACAGCTAGCAGGGCCTCACAGATGGTGCGCACGATCGTCGCCAGGCCACCCTCCTCCGTCTGCACTTCCCTCGTCAAGCAAAACTGTCTCAGAAGACTGCCAGCACGAGCTGAAACATCACTTCCATTACCGTATGCGAGGTACTAAATTTTTACACCCCGGAGCAGATGACTGGACCAGCTGGGGCGAGTACAGCTGAGAAGGTGGCCATTATGACGGTCAGTTTCACGCTTCTGAGCATCTGCATGGTGGCGTAGACGTTACCACTAAGGAGGGTGCTGGCGACGGCGACCACGGGTTCTATAATCACCGGTTTTGGTACATGTTTACCTCAGAATAACGTTAACGTTTGGTAATTACAGCCACGACACTTAATATCACCATAAAAAGTCCCACGCAGTTTTCCCATAAAAATGCAACCAAACAGAAGTGGACTTAGAATAATACTTGTTAACATCTGCGAGTATGATTTGTTTTCCTGTGTAGATATTGCAGCTTAGAACATCAATACCAAGAGCAGTTCGATGCAGAAGGATCGGGCGACGGCCCGTTTGAAAGCAGTTTTGACCTGCGTGTTTGGAGACGACGAAAGTGGGATTAGGGTGTATAAAAAGCAAATGATACCTAGTTTGCAGACTCAAACGTATTTAGCATCTTTACAGGCAATGCACACGGAAAACAAAAAGACAGACGTGAGATCACTTTTCATGCTGAGAATTTTGCAGCAGCAGTCGTGCTTCTGCATGTTGCCACCAGTTTTTGTATCCAGCTCAGCTTCAGAGTGTTTTCCAGCTAGACTAGCACGTTCATCTCTAAAACCCTGTCCAATGTCTTGCGTGGAGACTCTTCTGCAATTCCACCGACATAAATAAAAATAGGATATAGTGTTTGAAACACGTTTATTCAATTTACTTCATAAATTATCAGAACATGCAACACCTTGTGATTACAACTATACATCCAGACCCTAGATATGCGCTTGACCCTCCCTGCACTTTATACCTGTCTATGCAAAATTCAAAGAATGCCTGCTGAGACGGTGTTTACAATGATTCGACTTTAGAAGTGAAAAGTGTATATGCTAGATTAATCTATAGAAAAACAAAGCTAAATATTTGTTTAGAAAATATCACATCCAAGTCAGGGATCCTTCTGCATGGGTTACAACTAATTTCACCGCAAACGACATGATAGTTTTTTCATGCTCCATAGGTCTAAATTCTTATATCACTGCAGCCACATGGTACACATCTAGTCAAATATCTATGACAAAAATATCACCTAAGACAACCAAACACACACTTCAAAGGCGAGCTTTCAGGTTTTCCTGCTAATAACTCTTAAACCATAACCATAACACCTCAACACAGCAGGCAGGATATAACAGAATAAACCACCAGCATCCACTCCACAGCTAGCAGGACCTCAGAGATGGTATGGACGATCATTACCAGGCTCTTCGCCTTCGTCTGCACTTCCCTTGTCAAGCAAAACTACCTCAGAAGACTGCCAGCACGAGCTCAAACATCACGTCCATTACCGTATCCCACGTAATAATTTTTTACACCCCAGAGAAGAGTACTGGACCAGCTGGGGCGGGTACACCTGAGTAGGTGGCCATTTGGACGGTCAGCGCCACGCCTCTGAGCATCTGCATCGTGACGTAGACGTTAGCACTAAGGATGGTGCTGGGCCGGCGACCATTTGGCCTGTGATCATCGTTTTTGGTACATGTTTACCTCAGAATAACGTTAACGTTTGGTTATTACAACCACGGCACTGACTATCATCATAATAACGATGAAATATACCACAAAGTTCTCCCATAAAAATGGGACCAAATAGGAGCGCGATCAGAAGTATACTTTTGGCATCTGCGAAGCCCATTTTTCTTACTGCGTAGAATTTTCAGCTTAGAACTTAAATATCAAGACAAGTTCGATGCAGAAGCATTCTGCGACACCCCGCGGGAAAGAAGTTTTGGCCTGCGTGTTTTGGGACGACCAAAATCGGATTAGGGTGTATGAAGAGCGAATGATACCTAGTTATGCAGTCCCAAACGTAGTTATCATCTTTAGAGGAACTGCACACAGAAAACAAAAACTCAGACGTGAGATCATTTTTCACGCTGGGAATTTGGCAGCAGCTGTCGTGCTTCTGTAGGTTGCAACCAGTTTTCGTATTGAGATCAGCTTCAGATTTTCTTCCACCTCGAATAGCACCTCCATCTCTAAAACCCTGTCCAATGCGTTGCGTGGAGACTCCGGCGCGATTCCACTGACCCACAGGAAAAATACGATGTAGTATTTGAAACACGATTATTTGTATTTATTTCATAAATTATCAGCACAGGCAACAACTTGTGATTACAACTATACACCCATACCGCAGATATGCACTTGATCTTCCATGCAATTTATACCTGTATCTGAAAATTTCACCGTATAAATACTGAATCGGTGTTAACTTTGACAAGACTTTAGCCTTGGAAAGAGTATATGCTACAGTAATCTATAGAAAAAACAAATGTAAATATTTGTTTAGAAACACCACATCCAAGTCAGGGATCTTTCTGCATGGTATGACATCAATTTAACCGCGAACGACATTATAGTCTTATTCATGCTCCATGCGTCTAAATTCTTGTATCACTGAGGCCACATATTACACATCTAGTCAAACATATATGATAAAATTATCACGTAACACAAACAAGCACACTCTTCAAAGGCAAGCTTTAGGGTTTTGCTGTCAATGACTCTCAAGCCCGATGTTTACAACCAACAACGTGACCAGAACCATACCACTCAAAGACAACAGGCCGGACATAACAGAAAAAACATTGCATCCACTCCACAGCTAGCAGGGCCTCACAGATGGTGCGCACGATCGTCGCCAGGCCACCCTCCTCCGTCTGCACTTCCCTCGTCAAGCAAAACTGTCTCAGAAGACTGCCAGCACGGGCTGAAACATCACTACCATTACCGTATGCGAGGTACTAAACTTTTACACCCCGGAGCAGATGACTGGACCAGCTGGGGCGAGTACAGCTGAGAAGGTGGCCATTATGACGGTCAGTTTCACGCTTCTGAGCATCTGCATGGTGGCGTAGACGTTACCACTAAGGAGGGTGCTGGCGACGGCGACCACGGGTTCTATAATCACCGGTTTTGGTACATGTTTACCTCAGAATAACGTTAACGTTTGGTAATTACAGCCACGACACTTAATATCACCATAAAAAGTCCCACGCAGTTTTCCCATAAAAATGCAACCAAACAGAAGTGGACTTAGAATAATACTTGTTAACATCTGCGAGTATGATTTGTTTTCCTGTGTAGATATTGCAGCTTAGAACATCAATACCAAGAGCAGTTCGATGCAGAAGGATCGGGCGACGGCCCGTTTGAAAGCAGTTTTGACCTGCGTGTTTGGAGACGACGAAAGTGGGATTAGGGTGTATAAAAAGCAAATGATACCTAGTTTGCAGACTCAAACGTATTTAGCATCTTTACAGGCAATGCACACGGAAAACAAAAAGACAGACGTGAGATCACTTTTCATGCTGAGAATTTTGCAGCAGCAGTCGTGCTTCTGCATGTTGCCACCAGTTTTTGTATCCAGCTCAGCTTCAGAGTGTTTTCCAGCTAGACTAGCACGTTCATCTCTAAAACCCTGTCCAATGTCTTGCGTGGAGACTCTTCTGCAATTCCACTGACATAAATAAAAATAGGATATAGTGTTTGAAACACGTTTATTCAATTTACTTCATAAATTATCAGAACATGCAACACCTTGTGATTACAACTATACATCCAGACCCTAGATATGCGCTTGACCCTCCCTGCACTTTATACCTGTCTATGCAAAATTCAAAGAATGCCTGCTGAGACGGTGTTTACAATGATTCGACTTTAGAAGTGAAAAGTGTATATGCTAGATTAATCTATAGAAAAACAAAGCTAAATATTTGTTTAGAAAATATCACATCCAAGTCAGGGATCCTTCTGCATGGGTTGCAACTAATTTCACCGCAAACGACATGATAGTTTTTTTCATGCTCCATAGGTCTAAATTCTTATATCACTGCAGCCACATGGTACACATCTAGTCAAATATCTATGACAAAAATATCACCTAAGACAACCAAACACACACTTCAAAGGCGAGCTTTCAGGTTTTCCTGCTAATAACTCTTAAACCATAACCATAACACCTCAACACAGCAGGCAGGATATAACAGAATAAACCACCAGCATCCACTCCACAGCTAGCAGGACCTCAGAGATGGTATGGACGATCATTACCAGGCTCTTCGCCTTCGTCTGCACTTCCCTTGTCAAGCAAAACTACCTCAGAAGACTGCCAGCACGAGCTCAAACATCACGTCCATTACCGTATCCCACGTAATAATTTTTTACACCCCAGAGAAGAGTACTGGACCAGCTGGGGCGGGTACACCTGAGTAGGTGGCCATTTGGACGGTCAGCGCCACGCCTCTGAGCATCTGCATCGTGACGTAGACGTTAGCACTAAGGATGGTGCTGGGCCGGCGACCATTTGGCCTGTGATCATCGTTTTTGGTACATGTTTACCTCAGAATAACGTTAACGTTTGGTTATTACAACCACGGCACTGACTATCATCATAATAACGATGAAATATACCACAAAGTTCTCCCATAAAAATGGGACCAAATAGGAGCGCGATCAGAAGTATACTTTTGGCATCTGCGAAGCCCATTTTTCTTACTGCGTAGAATTTTCAGCTTAGAACTTAAATATCAAGACAAGTTCGATGCAGAAGCATTCTGCGACACCCCGCGGGAAAGAAGTTTTGGCCTGCGTGTTTTGGGACGACCAAAATCGGATTAGGGTGTATGAAGAGCGAATGATACCTAGTTATGCAGTCCCAAACGTAGTTATCATCTTTAGAGGAACTGCACACAGAAAACAAAAACTCAGACGTGAGATCATTTTTCACGCTGGGAATTTGGCAGCAGCTGTCGTGCTTCTGTAGGTTGCAACCAGTTTTCGTATTGAGATCAGCTTCAGATTTTCTTCCACCTCGAATAGCACCTCCATCTCTAAAACCCTGTCCAATGCGTTGCGTGGAGACTCCGGCGCGATTCCACTGACCCACAGGAAAAATACGATGTAGTATTTGAAACACGATTATTTGTATTTATTTCATAAATTATCAGCACAGGCAACAACTTGTGATTACAACTATACACCCATACCGCAGATATGCACTTGATCTTCCATGCAATTTATACCTGTATCTGAAAATTTCACCGTATAAATACTGAATCGGTGTTAACATTGACAAGACTTTAGCCTTGGAAAGAGTATATGCTACAGTAATCTATAGAAAAAACAAATGTAAATATTTGTTTAGAAATACCACATCCAAGTCAGGGATCTTTCTGCATGGTATGACATCAATTTAACCGCGAACGACATTATAGTCTTATTCATGCTCCATGCGTCTAAATTCTTGTATCACTGAGGCCACATATTACACATCTAGTCAAACATATATGATAAAATTATCACGTAACACAAACAAGCACACTCTTCAAAGGCAAGCTTTAGGGTTTTGCTGTCAATGACTCTCAAGCCCGATGTTTACAACCAACAACGTGACCAGAACCATACCACTCAAAGACAACAGGCCGGACATAACAGAAAAAACATTGCATCCACTCCACAGCTAGCAGGGCCTCACAGATGGTGCGCACGATCGTCGCCAGGCCACCCTCCTCCGTCTGCACTTCCCTCGTCAAGCAAAACTGTCTCAGAAGACTGCCAGCACGGGCTGAAACATCACTACCATTACCGTATGCGAGGTACTAAACTTTTACACCCCGGAGCAGATGACTGGACCAGCTGGGGCGAGTACAGCTGAGAAGGTGGCCATTATGACGGTCAGTTTCACGCTTCTGAGCATCTGCATGGTGGCGTAGACGTTACCACTAAGGAGGGTGCTGGCGACGGCGACCACGGGTTCTATAATCACCGGTTTTGGTACATGTTTACCTCAGAATAACGTTAACGTTTGGTAATTACAGCCACGACACTTAATATCACCATAAAAAGTCCCACGCAGTTTTCCCATAAAAATGCAACCAAACAGAAGTGGACTTAGAATAATACTTGTTAACATCTGCGAGTATGATTTGTTTTCCTGTGTAGATATTGCAGCTTAGAACATCAATACCAAGAGCAGTTCGATGCAGAAGGATCGGGCGACGGCCCGTTTGAAAGCAGTTTTGACCTGCGTGTTTGGAGACGACGAAAGTGGGATTAGGGTGTATAAAAAGCAAATGATACCTAGTTTGCAGACTCAAACGTATTTAGCATCTTTACAGCAATGCACACGGAAAACAAAAAGACAGACGTGAGATCACTTTTCATGCTGAGAATTTTGCAGCAGCAGTCGTGCTTCTGCATGTTGCCACCAGTTTTTGTATCCAGCTCAGCTTCAGAGTGTTTTCCAGCTAGACTAGCACGTTCATCTCTAAAACCCTGTCCAATGTCTTGCGTGGAGACTCTTCTGCAATTCCACCGACATAAATAAAAATAGGATATAGTGTTTGAAACACGTTTATTCAATTTACTTCATAAATTATCAGAACATGCAACACCTTGTGATTACAACTATACATCCAGACCCTAGATATGCGCTTGACCCTCCCTGCACTTTATACCTGTCTATGCAAAATTCAAAGAATGCCTGCTGAGACGGTGTTTACAATGATTCGACTTTAGAAGTGAAAAGTGTATATGCTAGATTAATCTATAGAAAAACAAAGCTAAATATTTGTTTAGAAAATATCACATCCAAGTCAGGGATCCTTCTGCATGGGTTACAACTAATTTCACCGCAAACGACATGATAGTTTTTTCATGCTCCATAGGTCTAAATTCTTATATCACTGCAGCCACATGGTACACATCTAGTCAAATATCTATGACAAAAATATCACCTAAGACAACCAAACACACACTTCAAAGGCGAGCTTTCAGGTTTTCCTGCTAATAACTCTTAAACCATAACCATAACACCTCAACACAGCAGGCAGGATATAACAGAATAAACCACCAGCATCCACTCCACAGCTAGCAGGACCTCAGAGATGGTATGGACGATCATTACCAGGCTCTTCGCCTTCGTCTGCACTTCCCTTGTCAAGCAAAACTACCTCAGAAGACTGCCAGCACGAGCGCAAACATCACGTCCATTACCGTATCCCACGTAATAATTTTTTACACCCCAGAGAAGAGTACTGGACCAGCTGGGGCGGGTACACCTGAGTAGGTGGCCATTTGGACGGTCAGCGCCACGCCTCTGAGCATCTGCATCGTGACGTAGACGTTAGCACTAAGGATGGTGCTGGGCCGGCGACCATTTGGCCTGTGATCATCGTTTTTGGTACATGTTTACCTCAGAATAACGTTAACGTTTGGTTATTACAACCACGGCACTGACTATCATCATAATAACGATGAAATATACCACAAAGTTCTCCCATAAAAATGGGACCAAATAGGAGCGCGATCAGAAGTATACTTTTGGCATCTGCGAAGCCCATTTTTCTTACTGCGTAGAATTTTCAGCTTAGAACTTAAATATCAAGACAAGTTCGATGCAGAAGCATTCTGCGACACCCCGCGGGAAAGAAGTTTTGGCCTGCGTGTTTTGGGACGACCAAAATCGGATTAGGGTGTATGAAGAGCGAATGATACCTAGTTATGCAGTCCCAAACGTAGTTATCATCTTTAGAGGAACTGCACACAGAAAACAAAAACTCAGACGTGAGATCATTTTTCACGCTGGGAATTTGGCAGCAGCTGTCGTGCTTCTGTAGGTTGCAACCAGTTTTCGTATTGAGATCAGCTTCAGATTTTCTTCCACCTCGAATAGCACCTCCATCTCTAAAACCCTGTCCAATGCGTTGCGTGGAGACTCCGGCGCGATTCCACTGACCCACAGGAAAAATACGATGTAGTATTTGAAACACGATTATTTGTATTTATTTCATAAATTATCAGCACAGGCAACAACTTGTGATTACAACTATACACCCATACCGCAGATATGCACTTGATCTTCCATGCAATTTATACCTGTATCTGAAAATTTCACCGTATAAATACTGAATCGGTGTTAACTTTGACAAGACTTTAGCCTTGGAAAGAGTATATGCTACAGTAATCTATAGAAAAAACAAATGTAAATATTTGTTTAGAAATACCACATCCAAGTCAGGGATCTTTCTGCATGGTTGACATCAATTTAACCGCGAACGACATTATAGTCTTATTCATGCTCCATGCGTCTAAATTCTTGTATCACTGAGGCCACATATTACACATCTAGTCAAACATATATGATAAAATTATCACGTAACACAAACAAGCACACTCTTCAAAGGCAAGCTTTAGGGTTTTGCTGTCAATGACTCTCAAGCCCGATGTTTACAACCAACAACGTGACCAGAACCATACCACTCAAAGACAACAGGCCGGACATAACAGAAAAAACATTGCATCCACTCCACAGCTAGCAGGGCCTCACAGATGGTGCGCACGATCGTCGCCAGGCCACCCTCCTCCGTCTGCACTTCCCTCGTCAAGCAAAACTGTCTCAGAAGACTGCCAGCACGGGCTGAAACATCACTACCATTACCGTATGCGAGGTACTAAACTTTTACACCCCGGAGCAGATGACTGGACCAGCTGGGGCGAGTACAGCTGAGAAGGTGGCCATTATGACGGTCAGTTTCACGCTTCTGAGCATCTGCATGGTGGCGTAGACGTTACCACTAAGGAGGGTGCTGGCGACGGCGACCACGGGTTCTATAATCACCGGTTTTGGTACATGTTTACCTCAGAATAACGTTAACGTTTGGTAATTACAGCCAGGACACTTAATATCACCATAAAAAGTCCCACGCAGTTTTCCCATAAAAATGCAACCAAACAGAAGTGGACTTAGAATAATACTTGTTAACATCTGCGAGTATGATTTGTTTTCCTGTGTAGATATTGCAGCTTAGAACATCAATACCAAGAGCAGTTCGATGCAGAAGGATCGGGCGACGGCCCGTTTGAAAGCAGTTTTGACCTGCGTGTTTGGAGACGACGAAAGTGGGATTAGGGTGTATAAAAAGCAAATGATACCTAGTTTGCAGACTCAAACGTATTTAGCATCTTTACAGGCAATGCACACGGAAAACAAAAAGACAGACGTGAGATCACTTTTCATGCTGAGAATTTTGCAGCAGCAGTCGTGCTTCTGCATGTTGCCACCAGTTTTTGTATCCAGCTCAGCTTCAGAGTGTTTTCCAGCTAGACTAGCACGTTCATCTCTAAAACCCTGTCCAATGTCTTGCGTGGAGACTCTTCTGCAATTCCACTGACATAAATAAAAATAGGATATAGTGTTTGAAACACGTTTATTCAATTTACTTCATAAATTATCAGAACATGCAACACCTTGTGATTACAACTATACATCCAGACCCTAGATATGCGCTTGACCCTCCCTGCACTTTATACCTGTCTATGCAAAATTCAAAGAATGCCTGCTGAGACGGTGTTTACAATGATTCGACTTTAGAAGTGAAAAGTGTATATGCTAGATTAATCTATAGAAAAACAAAGCTAAATATTTGTTTAGAAAATATCACATCCAAGTCAGGGATCCTTCTGCATGGGTTGCAACTAATTTCACCGCAAACGACATGATAGTTTTTTCATGCTCCATAGGTCTAAATTCTTATATCACTGCAGCCACATGGTACACATCTAGTCAAATATCTATGACAAAAATATCACCTAAGACAACCAAACACACACTTCAAAGGCGAGCTTTCAGGTTTTCCTGCTAATAACTCTTAAACCATAACCATAACACCTCAACACAGCAGGCAGGATATAACAGAATAAACCACCAGCATCCACTCCACAGCTAGCAGGACCTCAGAGATGGTATGGACGATCATTACCAGGCTCTTCGCCTTCGTCTGCACTTCCCTTGTCAAGCAAAACTACCTCAGAAGACTGCCAGCACGAGCGCAAACATCACGTCCATTACCGTATCCCACGTAATAATTTTTTACACCCCAGAGAAGAGTACTGGACCAGCTGGGGCGGGTACACCTGAGTAGGTGGCCATTTGGACGGTCAGCGCCACGCCTCTGAGCATCTGCATCGTGACGTAGACGTTAGCACTAAGGATGGTGCTGGGCCGGCGACCATTTGGCCTGTGATCATCGTTTTTGGTACATGTTTACCTCAGAATAACGTTAACGTTTGGTTATTACAACCACGGCACTGACTATCATCATAATAACGATGAAATATACCACAAAGTTCTCCCATAAAAATGGGACCAAATAGGAGCGCGATCAGAAGTATACTTTTGGCATCTGCGAAGCCCATTTTTCTTACTGCGTAGAATTTTCAGCTTAGAACTTAAATATCAAGACAAGTTCGATGCAGAAGCATTCTGCGACACCCCGCGGGAAAGAAGTTTTGGCCTGCGTGTTTTGGGACGACCAAAATCGGATTAGGGTGTATGAAGAGCGAATGATACCTAGTTATGCAGTCCCAAACGTTGTTATCATCTTTAGAGGAACTGCACACAGAAAACAAAAACTCAGACGTGAGATCATTTTTCACGCTGGGAATTTGGCAGCAGCTGTCGTGCTTCTGTAGGTTGCAACCAGTTTTCGTATTGAGATCAGCTTCAGATTTTCTTCCACCTCGAATAGCACCTCCATCTCTAAAACCCTGTCCAATGCGTTGCGTGGAGACTCCGGCACGATTCCACTGACCCACAGGAAAAATACGATGTAGTATTTGAAACACGATTATTTGTATTTATTTCATAAATTATCAGCACAGGCAACAACTTGTGATTACAACTATACACCCATACCGCAGATATGCACTTGATCTTCCATGCAATTTATACCTGTATCTGAAAATTTCACCGTATAAATACTGAATCGGTGTTAACAGATAAAATTATCACGTAACACAAACAAGCACACTCTTCAAAGGCAAGCTTTAGGGTTTTGCTGTCAATGACTCTCAAGCCCGATGTTTACAACCAACAACGTGACCAGAACCATACCACTCAAAGACAACAGGCCGGACATAACAGAAAAAACATTGCATCCACTCCACAGCTAGCAGGGCCTCACAGATGGTGCGCACGATCGTCGCCAGGCCACCCTCCTCCGTCTGCACTTCCCTCGTCAAGCAAAACTGTCTCAGAAGACTGCCAGCACGGGCTGAAACATCACTACCATTACCGTATGCGAGGTACTAATCTTTTACACCCCGGAGCAGATGACTGGACCAGCTGGGGCGAGTACAGCTGAGAAGGTGGCCATTATGACGGTCAGTTTCACGCTTCTGAGCATCTGCATGGTGGCGTAGACGTTACCACTAAGGAGGGTGCTGGCGACGGCGACCACGGGTTCTATAATCACCGGTTTTGGTACATGTTTACCTCAGAATAACGTTAACGTTTGGTAATTACAGCCACGACACTTAATATCACCATAAAAAGTCCCACGCAGTTTTCCCATAAAAATGCAACCAAACAGAAGTGGACTTAGAATAATACTTGTTAACATCTGCGAGTATGATTTGTTTTCCTGTGTAGATATTGCAGCTTAGAACATCAATACCAAGAGCAGTTCGATGCAGAAGGATCGGGCGACGGCCCGTTTGAAAGCAGTTTTGACCTGCGTGTTTGGAGACGACGAAAGTGGGATTAGGGTGTATAAAAAGCAAATGATACCTAGTTTGCAGACTCAAACGTATTTAGCATCTTTACAGCAATGCACACGGAAAACAAAAAGACAGACGTGAGATCACTTTTCATGCTGAGAATTTTGCAGCAGCAGTCGTGCTTCTGCATGTTGCCACCAGTTTTTGTATCCAGCTCAGCTTCAGAGTGTTTTCCAGCTAGACTAGCACGTTCATCTCTAAAACCCTGTCCAATGTCTTGCGTGGAGACTCTTCTGCAATTCCACCGACATAAATAAAAATAGGATATAGTGTTTGAAACACGTTTATTCAATTTACTTCATAAATTATCAGAACATGCAACACCTTGTGATTACAACTATACATCCAGACCCTAGATATGCGCTTGACCCTCCCTGCACTTTATACCTGTCTATGCAAAATTCAAAGAATGCCTGCTGAGACGGTGTTTACAATGATTCGACTTTAGAAGTGAAAAGTGTATATGCTAGATTAATCTATAGAAAAACAAAGCTAAATATTTGTTTAGAAAATATCACATCCAAGTCAGGGATCCTTCTGCATGGGTTACAACTAATTTCACCGCAAACGACATGATAGTTTTTTTCATGCTCCATAGGTCTAAATTCTTATATCACTGCAGCCACATGGTACACATCTAGTCAAATATCTATGACAAAAATATCACCTAAGACAACCAAACACACACTTCAAAGGCGAGCTTTCAGGTTTTCCTGCTAATAACTCTTAAACCATAACCATAACACCTCAACACAGCAGGCAGGATATAACAGAATAAACCACCAGCATCCACTCCACAGCTAGCAGGACCTCAGAGATGGTATGGACGATCATTACCAGGCTCTTCGCCTTCGTCTGCACTTCCCTTGTCAAGCAAAACTACCTCAGAAGACTGCCAGCACGAGCTCAAACATCACGTCCATTACCGTATCCCACGTAATAATTTTTTACACCCCAGAGAAGAGTACTGGACCAGCTGGGGCGGGTACACCTGAGTAGGTGGCCATTTGGACGGTCAGCGCCACGCCTCTGAGCATCTGCATCGTGACGTAGACGTTAGCACTAAGGATGGTGCTGGGCCGGCGACCATTTGGCCTGTGATCATCGTTTTTGGTACATGTTTACCTCAGAATAACGTTAACGTTTGGTTATTACAACCACGGCACTGACTATCATCATAATAACGATGAAATATACCACAAAGTTCTCCCATAAAAATGGGACCAAATAGGAGCGCGATCAGAAGTATACTTTTGGCATCTGCGAAGCCCATTTTTCTTACTGCGTAGAATTTTCAGCTTAGAACTTAAATATCAAGACAAGTTCGATGCAGAAGCATTCTGCGACACCCCGCGGGAAAGAAGTTTTGGCCTGCGTGTTTTGGGACGACCAAAATCGGATTAGGGTGTATGAAGAGCGAATGATACCTAGTTATGCAGTCCCAAACGTAGTTATCATCTTTAGAGGAACTGCACACAGAAAACAAAAACTCAGACGTGAGATCATTTTTCACGCTGGGAATTTGGCAGCAGCTGTCGTGCTTCTGTAGGTTGCAACCAGTTTTCGTATTGAGATCAGCTTCAGATGTTCTTCCACCTCGAATAGCACCTCCGTCTCTAAAACCCTGTCCAATGCGTTGCGTGGAGACTCCGGCGCGATTCCACTGACCCACAGGAAAAATACGATGTAGTATTTGAAACACGATTATTTGTATTTATTTCATAAATTATCAGCACAGGCAACAACTTGTGATTACAACTATACACCCATACCGCAGATATGCACTTGATCTTCCATGCAATTTATACCTGTATCTGAAAATTTCACCGTATAAATACTGAATCGGTGTTAACTTTGACAAGACTTTAGCCTTGGAAAGAGTATATGCTACAGTAATCTATAGAAAAAACAAATGTAAATATTTGTTTAGAAATACCACATCCAAGTCAGGGATCTTTCTGCATGGTATGACATCAATTTAACCGCGAACGACATTATAGTCTTATTCATGCTCCATGCGTCTAAATTCTTGTATCACTGAGGCCACATATTACACATCTAGTCAAACATATATGATAAAATTATCACGTAACACAAACAAGCACACTCTTCAAAGGCAAGCTTTAGGGTTTTGCTGTCAATGACTCTCAAGCCCCGATGTTTACAACCAACAACGTGACCAGAACCATACCACTCAAAGACAACAGGCCGGACATAACAGAAAAAACATTGCATCCACTCCACAGCTAGCAGGGCCTCACAGATGGTGCGCACGATCGTCGCCAGGCCACCCTCCTCCGTCTGCACTTCCCTCGTCAAGCAAAACTGTCTCAGAAGACTGCCAGCACGGGCTGAAACATCACTACCATTACCGTATGCCAGGTAATAATCTTTTACACCCCAGAGAAGAGTACTGGACCAGCTGGGGCGAGTACAGCTGAGAAGGTGGCCATTATGACGGTCAGTTTCACGCTTCTGAGCATCTGCATGGTGGCGTAGACGTTACCACTAAGGAGGGTGCTGGCGACGGCGACCACGGGTTCTATAATCACCGGTTTTGGTACATGTTTACCTCAGAATAACGTTAACGTTTGGTAATTACAGCCACGACACTTAATATCACCATAAAAAGTCCCACGCAGTTTTCCCATAAAAATGCAACCAAACAGAAGTGGACTTAGAATAATACTTGTTAACATCTGCGAGTATGATTTGTTTTCCTGTGTAGATATTGCAGCTTAGAACATCAATACCAAGAGCAGTTCGATGCAGAAGGATCGGGCGACGGCCCGTTTGAAAGCAGTTTTGACCTGCGTGTTTGGAGACGACGAAAGTGGGATTAGGGTGTATAAAAAGCAAATGATACCTAGTTTGCAGACTCAAACGTATTTAGCATCTTTACAGCAATGCACACGGAAAACAAAAAGACAGACGTGAGATCACTTTTCATGCTGAGAATTTTGCAGCAGCAGTCGTGCTTCTGCATGTTGCCACCAGTTTTTGTATCTAGCTCAGCTTCAGAGTGTTTTCCAGCTAGACTAGCACGTTCATCTCTAAAACCCTGTCCAATGTCTTGCGTGGAGACTCTTCTGCAATTCCACCGACATAAATAAAAATAGGATATAGTGTTTGAAACACGTTTATTCAATTTACTTCATAAATTATCAGAACATGCAACACCTTGTGATTACAACTATACACCCAGACCCTAGATATGCGCTTGACCCTCCCTGCACTTTATACCTGTCTATGCAAAATTCAAAGAATGCCTGCTGAGACGGTGTTTACAATGATTCGACTTTAGAAGTGAAAAGTGTATATGCTAGATTAATCTATAGAAAAACAAAGCTAAATATTTGTTTAGAAAATATCACATCCAAGTCAGGGATCCTTCTGCATGGGTTACAACTAATTTCACCGCAAACGACATGATAGTTTTTTCATGCTCCATAGGTCTAAATTCTTATATCACTGCAGCCACATGGTACACATCTAGTCAAATATCTATGACAAAAATATCACCTAAGACAACCAAACACACACTTCAAAGGCGAGCTTTCAGGTTTTCCTGCTAATAACTCTTAAACCATAACCATAACACCTCAACACAGCAGGCAGGATATAACAGAATAAACCACCAGCATCCACTCCACAGCTAGCAGGACCTCAGAGATGGTATGGACGATCATTACCAGGCTTTTCGCCTTCGTCTGCACTTCCCTTGTCAAGCAAAACTACCTCAGAAGACTGCCAGCACGAGCTCAAACATCACGTCCATTACCGTATCCCACGTAATAATTTTTTACACCCCAGAGAAGAGTACTGGACCAGCTGGGGCGGGTACACCTGAGTAGGTGGCCATTTGGACGGTCAGCGCCACGCCTCTGAGCATCTGCATCGTGACGTAGACGTTAGCACTAAGGATGGTGCTTGGCCGGCGACCATTTGGCCTGTGATCATCGTTTTTGGTACATGTTTACCTCAGAATAACGTTAACGTTTGGTTATTACAACCACGGCACTGACTATCATCATAATAACGATGAAATATACCACAAAGTTCTCCCATAAAAATGGGACCAAATAGGAGCGCGATCAGAAGTATACTTTTGGCATCTGCGAAGCCCATTTTTCTTACTGCGTAGAATTTTCAGCTTAGAACTTAAATATCAAGACAAGTTCGATGCAGAAGCATTCTGCGACACCCCGCGGGAAAGAAGTTTTGGCCTGCGTGTTTTGGGACGACCAAAATCGGATTAGGGTGTATGAAGAGCGAATGATACCTAGTTATGCAGTCCCAAACGTAGTTATCATCTTTAGAGGAACTGCACACAGAAAACAAAAACTCAGACGTGAGATCATTTTTCACGCTGGGAATTTGGCAGCAGCTGTCGTGCTTCTGTAGGTTGCAACCAGTTTTCGTATTGAGATCAGCTTCAGATTTTCTTCCACCTCGAATAGCACCTCCGTCTCTAAAACCCTGTCCAATGCGTTGCGTGGAGACTCCGGCGCGATTCCACTGACCCACAGCAAAAATACGATGTAGTATTTGAAACACGATTATTTGTATTTATTTCATAAATTATCAGCACAGGCAACAACTTGTGATTACAACTATACACCCATACCGCAGATATGCACTTGATCTTCCATGCAATTTATACCTGTATCTGAAAATTTCACCGTATAAATACTGAATCAGTGTTAACTTTGACAAGACTTTAGCCTTGGAAAGAGTATATGCTACAGTAATCTATAGAAAAAACAAATGTAAATATTTGTTTAGAAACACCACATCCAAGTCAGGGATCTTTCTGCATGGTATTGACATCAATTTAACCGCGAACGACATTATAGTCTTATTCATGCTCCATGCGTCTAAATTCTTGTATCACTGAGGCCACATATTACACATCTAGTCAAACATATATGATAAAATTATCACGTAACACAAACAAGCACACTCTTCAAAGGCAAGCTTTAGGGTTTTGCTGTCAATGACTCTCAAGCCCCGATGTTTACAACCAACAACGTGACCAGAACCATACCACTCAAAGACAACAGGCCGGACATAACAGAAAAAACATTGCATCCACTCCACAGCTAGCAGGGCCTCACAGATGGTGCGCACGATCGTCGCCAGGCCACCCTCCTCCGTCTGCACTTCCCTCGTCAAGCAAAACTACCTCAGAAGACTGCCAGCACGAGCTCAAACATCACGTACATTACCGTATCCCACGTAATAATTTTTTACACCCCAGAGAAGAGTACTGGACCAGCTGGGGCGAGTACAGCTGAGAAGGTGGCCATTATGACGGTCAGTTTCACGCTTCTGAGCATCTGCATGGTGGCGTAGACGTTACCACTAAGGAGGGTGCTGGCGACGGCGACCACGGGTTCTATAATCACCGGTTTTGGTACATGTTTACCTCAGAATAACGTTAACGTTTGGTAATTACAGCCACGACACTTAATATCACCATAAAAAGTCCCACGCAGTTTTCCCATAAAAATGCAACCAAACAGAAGTGGACTTAGAATAATACTTGTTAACATCTGCGAGTATGATTTGTTTTCCTGTGTAGATATTGCAGCTTAGAACATCAATACCAAGAGCAGTTCGATGCAGAAGGATCGGGCGACGGCCCGTTTGAAAGCAGTTTTGACCTGCGTGTTTGGAGACGACGAAAGTGGGATTAGGGTGTATAAAAAGCAAATGATACCTAGTTTGCAGACTCAAACGTATTTAACATCTTTACAGCAATGCACACGGAAAACAAAAAGACAGACGTGAGATCACTTTTCATGCTGAGAATTTTGCAGCAGCAGTCGTGCTTCTGCATGTTGCCACCAGTTTTTGTATCTAGCTCAGCTTCAGAGTGTTTTCCAGCTAGACTAGCACGTTCATCTCTAAAACCCTGTCCAATGTCTTGCGTGGAGACTCTTCTGCAATTCCACTGACATAAATAAAAATAGGATATAGTGTTTGAAACACGTTTATTCAATTTACTTCATAAATTATCAGAACATGCAACACCTTGTGATTACAACTATACACCCAGACCCTAGATATGCGCTTGACCCTCCCTGCACTTTATACCTGTCTATGCAAAATTCAAAGAATGCCTGCTGAGACGGTGTTTACAATGATTCGACTTTAGAAGTGAAAAGTGTATATGCTAGATTAATCTATAGAAAAACAAAGCTAAATATTTGTTTAGAAAATATCACATCCAAGTCAGGGATCCTTCTGCATGGGTTACAACTAAATTTCACCGCAAACGACATGATAGTTTTTTCATGCTCCATAGGTCTAAATTCTTATATCACTGCAGCCACATGGTACACATCTAGTCAAATATCTATGACAAAAATATCACCTAAGACAACCAAACACACACTTCAAAGGCGAGCTTTCAGGTTTTCCTGCTAATAACTCTTAAACCATAACCATAACACCTCAACACAGCAGGCAGGATATAACAGAATAAACCACCAGCATCCACTCCACAGCTAGCAGGACCTCAGAGATGGTATGGACGATCATTACCAGGCTTTTCGCCTTCGTCTGCACTTCCCTTGTCAAGCAAAACTACCTCAGAAGACTGCCAGCACGAGCTCAAACATCACGTCCATTACCGTATCCCACGTAATAATTTTTTACACCCCAGAGAAGAGTACTGGACCAGCTGGGGCGGGTACACCTGAGTAGGTGGCCATTTGGACGGTCAGCGCCACGCCTCTGAGCATCTGCATCGTGACGTAGACGTTAGCACTAAGGATGGTGCTTGGCCGGCGACCATTTGGCCTGTGATCATCGTGTTTGGTACATGTTTACCTCAGAATAACGTTAACGTTTTGTTATTACAACCACAGCACTGACTATCATCATAATAACGATGAAATATACCACAAAGTTCTCCCATAAAAATGGGACCAAATAGGAGCGCGATCAGAAGTATACTTTTGGCATCTGCGAAGCCCATTTTTCTTACTGCGTAGAATTTTTAGCTTAGAACTTAAATATCAAGACAAGTTCGATGCAGAAGCATTCTGCGACACCCCGCGGGAAAGAAGTTTTGGCCTGCGTGTTTTGGGACGACCAAAATCGGATTAGGGTGTATGAAGAGCGAATGATACCTAGTTATGCAAGTCCCAAACGTAGTTATCATCTTTAGAGGAACTTGCACACAGAAAACAAAAACTCAGACGTGAGATCATTTTTCACGCTGGGAATTTGGCAGCAGCTGTCGTGCTTCTGTAGGTTGCAACCAGTTTTCGTATTGAGATCAGCTTCAGATTTTCTTCCACCTCGAATAGCACCTCCGTCTCTAAAACACTGTCCAATGCGTTGCGTGGAGACTCCGGCGCGATTCCACTGACCCACAGCAAAAATACGATGTAGTATTTGAAACACGATTATTTGTATTTATTTCATAAATTATCAGCACAGGCAACAACTTGTGATTACAACTATACACCCATACCGCAGATATGCACTTGATCTTCCATGCAATTTATACCTGTATCTGAAAATTTCACCGTATAAATACTGAATCAGTGTTAACTTTGACAAGACTTTAGCCTTGGAAAGAGTATATGCTACAGTAATCTATAGAAAAAACAAATGTAAATATTTGTTTAGAAACACCACATCCAAGTCAGGGATCTTTCTGCATGGTATTGCATCAATTTAACCGCGAACGACATTATAGTCTTATTCATGCTCCATGCGTCTAAATTCTTGTATCACTGAGGCCACATATTACACATCTAGTCAAACATATATGATAAAATTATCACGTAACACAAACAAGCACACTCTTCAAAGGCAAGCTTTAGGGTTTTGCTGTCAATGACTCTCAAGCCCCGATGTTTACAACCAACAACGTGAACAGAACCATACCACTCAAAGACAACAGGCCGGACATAACAGAAAAAACATTGCATCCACTCCACAGCTAGCAGGGCCTCACAGATGGTGCGCACGATCGTCGCCAGGCCACCCTCCTCCGTCTGCACTTCCCTCGTCAAGCAAAACTACCTCAGAAGACTGCCAGCACGAGCTAAAACATCACGTACATTACCGTATCCCACGTAATAATTTTTTACACCCCAGAAAAGAGTACTGGACCAGCTGGGGCGAGTACAGCTGAGAAGGTGGCCATTATGACGGTCAGTTTCACGCTTATGAGCATCTGCATGGTGGCGTAGACGTTACCACTAAGGAGGGTGCTGGCGACGGCGACCACGGGTTCTATAATCACCGGTTTTGGTACATGTTTACCTCAGAATAACGTTAACGTTTGGTAATTACAGCCACGACACTTAATATCACCATAAAAAGTCCCACGCAGTTTTCCCATAAAAATGCAACCAAACAGAAGTGGACTTAGAATAATACTTGTTAACATCTGCGAGTATGATTTGTTTTCCTGTGTAGATATTGCAGCTTAGAACATCAATACCAAGAGCAGTTCGATGCAGAAGGATCAAGCGACGGCCCGTTTGAAAGCAGTTTTGACCTGCGTGTTTGGAGACGACGAAAGTGGGATTAGGGTGTATAAAAAGCAAATGATACCTAGTTTGCAGACTCAAACGTATTTAACATCTTTACAGCAATGCACACGGAAAACAAAAAGACAGACGTGAGATCACTTTTCATGCTGAGAATTTTGCAGCAGCAGTCGTGCTTCTGCATGTTGCCACCAGTTTTTGTATCTAGCTCAGCTTCAGAGTGTTTTCCAGCTAGACTAGCACGTTCATCTCTAAAACCCTGTCCAATGTTTTGCGTGGAGACTCTTCTGCAATTCCACTGACATAAATAAAAATAGGATATAGTGTTTGAAACACGATTATTCAATTTACTTCATAAATTATCAGAACATGCAACACCTTGTGATTACAACTATACACCCAGACCCTAGATATGCGCTTGACCCTCCCTGCACTTTATACCTGTCTATGCAAAATTCAAAGAATGCCTGCTGAGACGGTGTTTACAATGATTCGACTTTAGAAGTGAAAAGTGTATATGCTAGATTAATCTATAGAAAAACAAAGCTAAATATTTGTTTAGAAAATATCACATCCAAGTCAGGGATCCTTCTGCATGGGTTACAAATAGTTTCACCGCAAACGACATGATGGTTTTTTTATGCTCCATAGGTCTAAATTCTGATATCACTGCAGCCACATGGTACACATCTAGTCAAATATCTATGACAAAAATATCACCTAAGACAACCAAACACACACTTCAAAGGCGAGCTTTCAGGTTTTCCTGCTAATAACTCCTAAACCATAACCATAACACCTCAACACAGCAGGCAGGATATAACAGAATAAACCACCAGCATCCACTCCACAGCTAGCAGGACCTCAGAGATGGTATGGACGATCATTACCAGGCTCTTCGCTTTCGTCTGCACTTCCCTTGTCAAGCAAAACTACCTCAGAAGACTGCCAGCACGAGCGCAAACATCACGTCCATTACCGTATCCCACGTAATAATTTTTACACCCCAGAGAAGAGTACTGGACCAGCTGGGGCGGGTACACCTGAGTAGGTGGCCATTTGGACGGTCAGCGCCACGCCTCTGAGCATCTGCATCGTGACGTAGACGTTAGCACTAAGGATGGTGCTGGGCCAGCGACCATTTGGCCTGTGATCATCGTTTTTGGTACATGTTTACCTCAGAATAACGTTAACGTTTGGTTATTACAACCACGGCACTGACTATCATCATAATAACGATGAAATATACCACAAAGTTCTCCCATAAAAATGGGACCAAATAGGAGCGCGATCAGAAGTATACTTTTGGCATCTGCGAAGCCCATTTTTCTTACTGCGTAGAATTTTCAGCTTAGAACTTAAATATCAAGACAAGTTCGATGCAGAAGCATTCTGCGACACCCCGCGGGAAAGAAGTTTTGGCCTGCGTGTTTTGGGACGACCAAAATCGGATTAGGGTGTATGAAGAGCGAATGATACCTAGTTATGCAGTCCCAAACGTAGTTTATCATCTTAAGAGGAATTGCAAACAGAAAACAAAAACTCAGACGTGAGATCATTTTTCACGCTGGGAATTTGGCAGCAGCTGTCGTGCTTCTGTAGGTTGCAACCAGTTTTCGTATTGAGATCAGCTTCAGATTTTCTTCCACCTCGAATAGCACCTCCGTCTCTAAAACCCTGTCCAATGCGTTGCGTGGAGACTCCGGCGCGATTCCACTGACCCACAGCAAAAATACGATGTAGTATGTGAAACACGATTATTTGTATTTATTTCATAAATTATCAGCACAGGCAACAACTTGTTATTCCAACTATACACCCATACCGCAGATATGCACTTGATCTTCCATGCAATTTATACCTGTGTCTGAAAATTTCACCGTATAAATACTGAATCAGTGTTAACTTTGACAAGACTTTAGCCTTGGAAAGAGTATATGCTACAGTAATCTATGGAAAAACAAATGTAAATATTTGTTTAGAAACACCACATCCAAGTCAGGGATCTTTCTGCATGGCATTGCATCAATTTAACCGCGAACGACATTATAGTCTTATTCATGCTCCATGCGTCTAAATTCTTGTATCACTGAGGCCACATATTACACATCTAGTCAAACATATATGATAAAATTATCACGTAACACAAACAAGCACACTCTTCAAAGGCAAGCTTTAGGGTTTTGCTGTCAATGACTCTCAAGCCCCGATGTTTACAACCAACAACGTGACCAGAACCATACCACTCAAAGACAACGGGCCGGACATAACAGAAAAAACCATTAGCATCCACTCCACAGCTAGCAGGGCCTCACAGATAGTGCGCACGATCGTCGCCAGGCAACCCTCCTCCGTCTGCACTTCCCTCGTCAAGCAAAACTACCTCAGAAGACTGCCAGCACGAGATCAAACATCACGTCCATTACCGTATCCCACGTAATAATTTTTACACCCCAGAGAAGAGTACTGGACCAGCTGGGGCGTGTACACCTGAGTAGGTGGCCATTTGGACGGTCAGTGCCACGCCTCTGAGCATCTGCATCGTGACGTAGACGTTAGCACTAAGGATGGTGCTTGGCCGGCGACCATTTGGCCTGTGATCATCGTTTTTGGTACATGTTTACCTCAGAATAACGTTAACGTTTGGTTATTACAACCACTGCACTGACTATCATCATAATAACGATGAAATGTACCACAAAGTTCTCCCATAAAAATGGGACCAAATAGGAGCGCGATCAGAAGTATACTTTTGGCATCTGCGAAGCCCATTTTTCTTACTGCGTAGAATTTTCAGCTTAGAACTTAAATATCAAGACAAGTTCGATGCTGAAGCATTCTGCGACACCCAGCGGGAAAGAAGTTTTGGCCTGCGTGTTTTGG
This sequence comes from Lepas anatifera, assembly GCA_034440635.1. Lineage (NCBI taxonomy): Eukaryota > Metazoa > Arthropoda > Thecostraca > Lepadidae > Lepas > Lepas anatifera. Next base: position 9,732 of record JAOTON010000194.1, on the reverse strand, counting down.
GACCACCAAAATCGGATTAGGGTGTATGAAGAGCGAATGATACCTAGTTATGCTGTCCCAAACTTAGTTATCATCTTAAGAGGAATTGCACAAAGAAAACAAAAACTCAGACGTGATGTCATTTTTCACGCTGGGAATTTGGCAGCAGCTGTCGTGCTTCTGTAGGTTGCAACCAGTTTTCGTATTGAGATCAGCTTCAGATTTTCTTCCACCTCGAATAGCACCTTCGTCTCTAAAACCCTGTCCAATGCGTTGCGTGGAGACTCCGGCGCGATTCCACTGACCCACAGCAAAAATACGATGTAGTATTTGAAACACGATTATTTGTATTTATTTCATAAATTATCAGCACAGGCAACAACTTGTGATTACAACTATACACCCATACCGCAGATATGCACTTGATCTTCCATGCAATTTATACCTGTATCTGAAAATTTCACCGTATAAATACTGAACCAGTGTTAACTTTGACAAGACTTTAGCCTTGGAAAGAGTATATGCTACAGTAATCTATAGAAAAAAACAAATGTAAATATTTGTTTAGAAACACCACATCCAAGTCTGGGATCTTTCTGCATGGTATAACATCAATTTAACCGCGAACGACATTATAATCTTATTCATGCTCCATGCGTCTAAATTCTTGTATCACTGAGGCCACATATTACACATCTAGTCAAACATATATGATAAAATTATCACGTAACACAAACAAGCACACTCTTCAAAGGCAAGTTTTAGGGTTTTGCTGTCAATGACTCGCAAGCCCGATGTTTACAACCATCAACGTGACCAGAACCATACCACTCAAAGACAACAGTCCGGACATAACAGAAAAAAACATTGCATCCACTCCACAGCTAGCAGGGCCTCACAGATGGTGCGCACAATCGTCACCAGGCCACCCTCCTCCGTCTGCACTTCCCTCGTCAAGCAAAACTGTCTCAGAAGACTGCCAGCACGGGCTGAAACATCACTACCATTACCGTATGCGAGGTACTAAACTTTTACACCCCGGAGCGGATGACTGGACCAGCTGGGGCGAGTACAGCTGAGAATGTGGCCATTATGACGGTAAGTTTCACGCTTCTGAGCATCTGCATTGTGGCGTACACGTTACCACTAAGGAGGGTGCTGGCGACGGCGACCACGGGTTCTATAATCACCGGTTTTGGTACATGTTTACCTCAGAATAACGTTAACGTTTGGTAATTACAGCCAGGACACTTAATATCACCATAAAAAGTCCCACGCAGTTTTCCCATTAAAATGCAACCAAACAGAAGTGGACTTAGAATAATACTTGTTAACATCTGCGAGTATGATTTGTTTTCCTGTGTAGATATTGCAGCTTAGAACATCAATACCAAGAGCAGTTCGATGCAGAAGGATTAGGCGACGGCCCGTTTGAAAGCAGTTTTGACCTGCGTGTTTGGATACGACGAAAGTGGGATTAGGGGTGTATAAAAAGCAAATGATACCTAGTTTGCAGACACAAACGTATTTAGCATCTTTACAGCAATGTACACGGAAAACAAAAAGACAGACGTGAGATCACTTTTCATGCTGAGAATTTTGCAGCAGCAGTCGTGCTTCTGCATGTTGCCACCAGTTTTTGTATCCAGCTCAGCTTCAGAGTTTTTTCCAGCTAGACTAGCACGTTCATCTCTAAAACCCTGCCCAATGCCTTGCGTGGGGACTCTTCTGCAATTCCACTGACATAAGGAAAAATAGGATATAGTGTTTGAAACACGATTATTCAACTTACTTCATAAATTGTCAGAACATGCAACACCTTGTGATTACAACTATACATCCAGACCCTAGATATGCGCTTGACCCTCCCTGCACTTTATACCTGTCTATGCAAAATTCAAAGAATGCCTGCTGAGACGGTGTTTACAATGATTCGACTTTAGAAGTGAAAAGTGTATATGCTAGATTAATCTATAGAAAAACAAAGCTAAATATTTGTTTAGAAAATATCATATCCAAGTCAGGGATCCTTCTGCATGGGTTACAACTAATTTCACCGCAAACGACATGATAGTTTTGTCATGCTCCATAGGTCTAAATTCTTATATCACTGCAGCCACATGGTACACATCTAGTCAAATATCTATGACAAAAATATCACCTAAGACAACCAAACACACACTTCAAAGGCGAGCTTTCAGGTTTTCCTGCTAATAACTCTTAAACCATAACCATAACACCTCAACACAGCAGGCAGGATATAACAGAATAAGCCACCAGCATCCACTCCACAGCTAGCAGGACATCAGAGATGGTATGGACGATCATTACCAGGCTCTTCGCCTTCGTCTGCACTTCCCTTGTCAAGCAAAACTACCTCAGAACACTCCCAGCACGAGCCCAAACATCACGTCCATTACCGTATCCCACGTAATAATTTTTACACCCCAGAGAAGAGTACTGGACCAGCTGGGGCGGGTAGACCTGAGTAGGTGGCCATTTGGACGGTCAGCGCCACCCCTCTGAGCATCTGCATCGTGACGTAGACGTTAGCTCTAAGGATGGTGCTGGGTCGGCGACCATTTGGCCTGTGATCATCGTTTTTGGTACATGTATTACAACCACGGCACTGACTATCATCATAATAACGATGAAATATACCACAAAGTTCTCCCATAAAAATGGGACCTAATAAGAGCGCGATCAGAAGTATACTTTTGGCATCTGCGAAGCCCATTTTTCTTACTGCGTAGAATTTGCAGCTTAGAACTTAAATATCAAGACAAGTTCGATGAAGAAGCATTCTGCGACACCCCGCGGGAAAGAAGTTTTGGCCTGCGTGTTTTGGGACGACCGAAATCGGATTAGGGTGTATGAAGAGCGATGATACCTAGTTATGCAGTCCCAAACGTAGTTATCATCTTTAGAGGAGCTGCACACAGAAAACAAAAACTCAGACGTGAGATCATTTTTCACGCTGGGAATTTCGCAGCAGCTGTCGTGCTTCTGTAGGTTGCAACCAGTTTTCGTATTGAGATCAGCTTCAGATGTTCTTCCACCTCGAATAGCACCTCCGTCTCTAAAACACTGTCCAATGCGTGGCGTGGAGACTCCGGCGCAATTCCACTGACCCACAGCAAAAATGCGATGTAGTATTTGAAACACGATTATTTGTATTTATTTCATAAATTATCAGCACAGGCAACAACTTGTGATTACAAATATACACCCATACCGCAGATATGCACTTGATCTTCCATGCAATTTATACCTGTATCTGAAAATTTCACTGTATAAATACTGAATCAGTGTAAACTTTGACAATACTTTAGCCTTGGAAAGAGTATATGCTACAGTAATCTATAGAAAAAACAAATGTAAATATTTGTTTAGAAAAACCACATCCAAGTCAGGGATCTTTCTGCATGGTATGACATCAATTTAACCGCGAACGACATTATAGTCTTATTCATGCTCCATGCGTCTAAATTCTTGTATCACTGAGGCCACATATTACACATCTAGTCAAACATATATGTTAAAATTATCACGTAACACAAACAAGCACACTCTTTAAAGGCAAGCTTTAGGGTTTTGCTGTCAATGACTCTCAAGCCCGATGTTTACAACCAACAACGTGACCAGAACCATACCACTCAAAGACAACAGGCCGGACATAACAGAAAAAACATTGCATCCACTCCCAAGCTAGCAGGGCCTCACAGATGGTGCGCACGATCGTCGCCAGGCCACCCTCCTCCGTCTGCACTTCCCTCGTCAAGCAAAACTACCTGAGAAGACTGCCAGCACGAGCTCAAACATCATTACCGTATCCCACGTAATAATTTTTACACCCCAGAGAAGAGTACTGGACCAGCTGGGGCGAGTACAGCGGAGAAGGTGGCCATTATTACGGTCAGTTTCACGCTTCTGAGCATCTCCATGGTGGCGTAGACGTTACCACTAAGGAGGGTGCTGGCGACGGCGACCACGGGTTCTATAATCACCAGTTTTGGTACATGTTTACCTCAGAATAACGTTAACGTTTGGAAATTATAGCTACGACACTTAATATCACCATAAAAAGTCCCACGCAGTTTTCCCATAAAAATGCAAACAAACAGAAGTGGACTTAGAATAATACTTGTTAACATCTGCGAGTATGATTTGTTTTCCTGTGTAGATATTGCAGCTTAGAACATCAATACCAAGAGTAGTCGATGCAGAAGTATCGGGCGACGGCCGGTTTGAAAGCAGTTTTGACCTGCGTGTTTGCAGACGACGAAAGTGGGATTAGGGTGTATAAAAAGCAAATGATGCCTAGTTTGCAGACTCAAACGTATTTAACATATTTACAGGCACTGCACACGGAAAACAAAAAGACAGACGTGAGATCACTTTTCATGGTGAGAATTTTGCAGCAGCAGTCGTGCTTCTGCATGTTGCCACCAGTTTTTGTATCCAGCTCAGCTTCAGAGTGTTTTCCAGCTAGACTAGCACGTTCATCTCTAAAACCCTGTCCAATGTCTTGCGTGGAGACTCTTCTGCAATTCCACTGACATAAATAAAAATAGGATATAGTGTTTGAAACACGTTTATTCAATTTACTTCATAAATTATCAGAACATGCAACACCTTGTGATTACAACTATACATCCAGACCCTAGATATGCGCTTGACCCTCCCTGCACCTTATACCTGTCTATGCAAAAATTCAAAGAATGCCTGCTGAGACGGTGTTTACAATGATTCGACTTTAGAAGTGAAAAGTGTATATGTTAGATTAATCTATAGAAAAACAAAGCTAAATATTAGTTTAGAAAATATCACATCCAAGTCAGGGATCCTTCTGCATGATATACAACTAATTTCACCGCAAACGACATTATAGTTTTTTCATGCTCCATAGGTCTAAATTCTTATATCACTGCAGCCACATGGTACACATCTAGTCAAATATCTATGACAAAAATATCACCTAAGACAACCAAACACAGACTTCAAAGGCAAACTTTCAGGTTTCCCTGCTAATAACTCTTAAACCATAACCATAACACCTCAACACAGCAGGCAGGATATAACAGAATAAGCCACCAGCATCCACTCCACAGCTAGCAGGACCTCAGAGATGGTATGGACGATCATTACCAGGCTCTTCGCCTTCGTCTGCACTTCCCTTGTCAAGCAAAACTACCTCAGAAGACTGCCAGCACGAGCCCAAACATCACGTCCATTACCGTATCCCACGTAATAATTTTTTACACCCCAGAGAAGAGTACTGGACCAGCTGGGGCGGGTACACCTGAGTAGGTGGCCATTTGGACGGTCAGCGCCACGCCTCTCAGCATTTGCATCGTGACGTACACGTTAGCACTATGGATGGTGCTGGGCCGGCGACCATTTGGCCTGTGATCATCGTTTTTGGTACATGTTTACCTCAGAATAACATTAACGTTTGGTTATTACAACCACGGCACTGACTATCATAAGTTCTCCCATAAAAATGGGACCAAATAGGAGCGCGATCAGAAGTATACTTTTGGCATCTGCGAAGCCCATTTTTCTTACTGCGTAGAATTTTCAGCTTAGAACTTAAATATCAAGACAAGTTCGATGCAGAAGCATTCTGCGACACCCCGCGGGAAAGAAGTTTTGGCCTGCGTGTTTTGGGACGACCAAAATCGGATTAGGGTGTATGAAGAGCGAATGATACCTAGTTATGCAGTCCCAAACGTAGTTATCATCTTTAGAGGAACTGCACACAGAAAACAAAAACTCAGACGTGAGATCATTTTTCACGCTGGGAATTTGGCAGCAACTGTCGTGCTTCTGTAGGTTGCAACCAGTTTTCGTATTGAGATCAGCTTCAGATGTTCTTCCACCTCGAATAGCACCTCCGTCTCTAAAACACTGTCCAATATGTTGCGTGGAGACTCCGGCGCGATTCCACTGACCCCCAGCAAAAATACGATATAGTATTTCAAACACGATTATTTGTATTTATTTCATAAATTATCAGCACAGGCAACAACTTGTGATTACAATTATACACCCATACCGCAGATATGCACTTGATATTCCATGCAATTTATACCTGTATCTGAAAATTTCACCGTATAAATACTGAATCGGTGTTAACAGATAAAATTATCATGTAACACAAACAAGCACACTCTTCAAAGGCAAGCTTTAGGGTTTTGCTGTCAATGACTCTCAAGCCCGATGTTTACAACCAACAACGTGACCAGAACCATACCACTCAAAGACAACAGGCCGGAAATAACAGAAAAAACATTGCATCCACTCCACAGCTAGCAGGGCCTCACAGATGGTGCGCACGATCGTCGCCAGGCCACCCTCCTCCGTCTGCACTTCCCTCGTCAAGCAAAATTACCTCAGAAGACTGCCAGCACGAGCTCAAACATCATTACCGTATCCCACGTAATAATTTTTTACACCCCAGAGAAGAGTACTGGACTAGCTGGGGCGAGTACAGCTGAGAATGTGGCCATTATGACGGTCAGTTTCACGCTTCTGAGCATCTGCATGGTGGCGTACACGTTACCACTAAGGAGGGGGCTTGCGACGGCGACCACGGGTTCTATAATCACCGGTTTTGGTACATGTTTACCTCAGAATAACGTTAACGTTTGGTAATTACAGCCACGACACTTAATATCACCATAAAAAGTCCCACGCAGTTTTCCCATAAAAATGCAAACAAACAGAAGTGGACTTAGAATAATACTTGTTAACATCTGCGAGTATGATTTGTTTTCCTGTGTAGATATTGAAGCTTAGAACATCAATACCAAGAGTAGTCGATGCAGAAGGATCGGGCGACGGCCGGTTTGAAAGCAGTTTTGACCTGCGTGTTTGGAGACGACGAAAGTGGGATTAGGGTGTATAAAAAGCAAATGATACCTAGTTTGCAGACTCAAACGTATTTAACATCTTTATAGGCACTGCACACGGAAAACAAAAAGACAGACGTGAGATCACTTTTCATGCTGAGAATTTTGCAGCAGCAGTCGTGCTTCTGCATGTTGCCACCAGTTTTTGTATCCAGCTCAGCTTCAGAGTTTTTTCCAGCTAGACTAGCACGTTCATCTCTAAAACCCTGTCCAATGTCTTGCGTGGAGACTCTTCTGCAATTCCACTGACATAAGGAAAAATAGGATATAGTGTTTGAAACACGATTATTCAATTTACTTCATAAATTATCAGAACATGCAACACCTTGTGATTACAACTATACATCCAGACCCTAGATATGCGCTTGACCCTCCCTGCACTTTATACCTGTCTATGCAAAATTCAAAGAATGCCTGCTGAGATGGTGTTTACAATGATTCGTCTTTAGAAGTGAAAAGTGTATATGCTAGATTAATCTATAGAAAAACAAAGCTAAATATTTGTTTAGAAAATATCACATCCAAGTCAGGGATCCTTCTGCATGGGTTACAACTAATTTCACCGCAAACGACACGATAGTTTTTTTCATGATCCATAGGTCTAAATTCTTATATCACTGCAGCCACATGGTACACCTCTAGTCAAATATCTATGACAAATATATCACCTGAGACAACCAAACACACACTTCAAAGGCGAGCTTTCAGGTTTTCCTGCTAATAACTCTTAAACCATAACCATAACACCTCAACACAGCAGGCAGGATATAACAGAATAAACCACCAGCATCCACTCCACAGCTAGCAGGACCTCAGAGATGGTATGGACGATCATTACCCGGCTCTTCGCCTTCGTCTGCACTTCCCTTGTCAAGCAAAACTACCTCAGAAGACTGCCAGCACGAGCTCAAACATCACGTCCATTACCGTATCCCACGTAGTAATTTTTTACACCCCAGAGATGAGTACTGGACCAGCTGGGGCGGTTACACCTGAGTAGGTGGCCATTTGGACGGTCAGCGCCACGCCTCTAAACATCTGCATCGTGACGTAGACGTTAGCACTAAGGATGGTGCTGGGCCGGCGACCATTTGGCCTGTGATCATCGTTTTTGGTACATGTTTACCTCAGAATAACGTTAACGTTTGGTTATTACAACCACGGCACTGACTATCATCATAATAACGATGAAATATACCACAAAGTTCTCCCATAAAAATGGGACCAAATAGGAGCTTAATCAGAAGTATACTTTGGCATCTGCGAAGCCCATTTTTCTTACTGCGTAGAATTTTCAGCTTAGAACTTAAATATCAAGACAAGTTCGATGCAGAAGCATTCTGCGACACCCCGCGGGAAAGAAGTTTTGGCCTGCGTGTTTTGGGACGACCAAAATCGGATAAGGGTGTATGAAGAGCGAATGATACCTAGTTATGCAGTCCCAAACGTAGTTATCATCTTTAAAGGAACTGCACACAGAAAACAAAAACTCAGACGTGAGATTATTTTTCACGCTGGGAATTTGGCAGCAGCTATCGTGCTTCTGTAGGATGCAACCAGTTTTCGTATTGAGATCAGCTTCAGATGTTCTTCCACCTCGAATAGCACCTCCGTCTCTAAAACCCTGTCCAATGCGTTGCGTGGAGACTCCGGCGCGATTCCACTGACCCACAGCAAAAATACGATGCAGTATTTGAAACACGATTATTTGTACTTATTTCATAAGTTATCAGGACAGGCAACAATTTGTGATTACAACTATACACCCATACCGCAGATATGCACTTGATCTTCCATGCAATTTATACCTGTATCTGAGAATTTCACCGTATAAATACTGAATCAGTGTTAACTTTGACAAGACTTTAGCCTTGGAAAGAGTATATGCTACAGTAATCTATAGAAAAAACAGATGTAAATATTTGTTTAGAAACACCACATCCAAGTCAGGGATCTTTCTGCATGGTATGACATCAATGTAACCGCGAACGACATTATAGTCTTATTCATGCTTTATGCGTCTAAATTCTTGTATCACTGAGGCCACATATTACACATCTAGTCAAACATATATGATAAGATTATCACGTAACACAAACAAGCACACTCTTCAAAGGCAAGTTTTAGGGTTTTGCTGTCAATGACTCTCAAGCCCCGATGTTTACAACCAACAACGTGACCAGAACCATACCACTCAAAGACAACAGGCCGGACATAACAGAAAAAACATTGCATCCACTCCACAGCTAGCAGGGCCTCACAGATGGTGCGCACGATCGTCGCCAGGCCACCCTCCTCCGTCTGCACTTCCCTCGTCAAGCAAAACTACCTCAGAAGACTGCCAGCACGAGCTCAAACATCATTCCTTACCGTATCCCACGTAATAAGTTTTTACACCCCAGAGAAGAGTACTGGACCAGCTGGGGCAAGTACAGCTGAGAATGTGGCCATTATGACGGTCAGTTTCACGCTTCTGAGCATCTGCATGGTGGCGTAGACGTTACCACTAAGGAGGGTGCTGGCGACGGCGACCACGGGTTCTATAATCACCGGTTTTGGTACATGTTTACCTCAGAATAACGTTAACGTTTGGTAATTACAGCCACGACACTTAATATCACCATAAAAAGTCCCACGCAGTTTTCCCATCAAAATGCAAACAAACAGAAGTGGACTTAGAATAATACTTGTTAACATCTGCGAGTATGATTTGTTTTCCTGTGTAGATATTGCAGCTTAGAACATCAATACCAAGAGTAGTCGATGCAGAAGGATCGGGCGACGGCCGGTTTGAAAGCAGTTTTGACCTGCCTATTTGGAGACGACGAAAGTGGGATTA
>JAOTON010000193.1:1447500-1480400 GCA_034440635.1 Lepas anatifera | reverse complement strand
GGGCACCAGCCCGCCTGCGATATACACGAAAGACCACTCCCCGCACAAGGCGGAGCCGAGGCCAATGCTTCAGCCAAGGTCTTAGCCGAGCAGAGACACTGTTGCGGGACGGGTTCTTACCACTGGCCAAAACGATCGCAATCTCAGCCAAAGACTCGTCCTTGCTCTGCTCTTCCTGGATGAAGCTCAAGGGCCAATCCCAAGCAGCCACACGTGCACAATGTTCCCCTCTGTGATCCGGAGCTGACGTTGAGGAGGAACATTTATCAGGCTTATCACACACAGAGATGGACCTATCAGGCAATACGTCTCTGTCTGCAGGGTTCTCGACGGCGAAAGCCCTAGATCGGTGATCAAATCCTTGGATGGACCCCGGAGAGTGCTGGCTTAGTTCAGGCCGTTTCTGCACCGTGCCAAGGGGATTCCGCCCTGCCGTTAACCTGCAGCAGGGTTCCGTTTGGCATCCAACATCTGTCAGCTCAGAGGGTCGCCTGCTCAGGGCGTCAGCTGCCGAATTCTCAGCCCCAGGTCGATACTGGATTTGAAATTTGATTACGTAAAGCTTATTGTTTATATTTTCCCAAATATCTGCATTTCCCAAAATATCGTTCAAACCCTTATATCTTCCGATCTAATTAATAAAAAATAGTTCCCACTTCAGATATAAAAGAGAATATCCTCCTTTGTTAACAAAGGAAGCCGTTTCTCACTTCGTTCGTCACCGGCTTCTGACAACAGACCACGACGAGACCCGTCTGAGCGGCCAAAATAGAGCCGCTTGAGAAATCTCAATGCGCTTCGCTCCATGGATTTCGTCATGCGGCTCTGATAGGATAAAACATAATATAGTATAACATAATATATACATATAGTAGTATACATAATAATACATATATATATAGTATAACATAATATATACATATAGTAGTATACATAATAATACATATATATATAGTATAACATAATATATAATATAATAGGATAAAAACATAATAGGATGCGGTGACTGAAGTAAAGGAAATAACCCACTGCCATGGCGAGTACGCATCACAACAGGTCATGTGTCGCCTCTCAGTATCAGTATTCTACACCTGGTCCATTCGCCCCAGTGCAGTTTCCATTACCACTCCCAGTGTCTTATTTCTCCCCACATGCCTGGGGTCTCCTTATCAAATCCAGAATATGCACATCTGATGTTTCATTTTTCCCCTTGACTGCAAAATAGCTTCGTGTACCTGCTCCCATGTTCAGAAGCTATGCATATAGACGAAAATATTCTTTGTATCTTTAAATGACAGTTTTAGGGCATTAGTACTATTCTCAGTTTGTTTGTCGTTTTCGTTTTTTTCTGCTTCGAACTGCTCGTTCATTGTGTGGACCACTTTTCCTCACCCGAATGCAGTGAAATTAGAAAATTGCCGATTGTTGGGACACTTATGCCCAAACAGTTCGGGTACGGTGATGACAGACCCGAACAAACCCACGGACTATTCGAGTCTTGCGTGACATGATACAAACATGTAAGCCGGCCGTTGTTTATGACCGGCATTTAAAGCCAAGCTTAGAAGAGATCACTTATTCATGGGAACGGATAAGTTGCTCAAGGAATGGGAGGAGCTACTAGCCTCTTGATATATAAAACCAGAGTGGTTCAACATCCACCACCAGTGCAGCCTAAAGCGACTGTCAAGTACCGTGAAAACTTCTTCGTCTGCAGCAACAATGAAGCTCGTGAGTTGAAAATTGTTCAATCGGATTGAGTGACCCCTCTTTTGTGTTCGAACAAGATAAGCATTTGCACAACTAAAATTTGCAGCAGTGTTTTGAGAAGTCATTTAAATTTTTCCGCATAAAGTATGGCTACCAATACCACAACTGGCCCGGATCATTGATCATCTCTCCCAAAAAGCAAAAAAATGCCCGGCTAGTGCAGCTCTCCCAAATGGTTGCAAACACTGCCTAAGCATGTCGTAATGGTCGCATTGCCGCCCTTTTGCTGGCAGTAGGTGTGAGCGTTCCTGCAGTGTCACGTGTTTATCGTTTGGTTGGCAGTTGGTATTGGCTTCTCAGCAGTGTCACGTGTTTATTGTTTGTTTGGCAGTTGCTTTTGGCTTCACTGCAGTCTTACGTGTTTATCGTTTCTTTGGCAGTTGGTGTTGGCCTCCGTGCAGTCTTATGTGTTTATCGTTTGGTTGGCAGTTGGTGTTGGCTACCCTGTAGTGTCACGTGTTTATCGTTTGGTTGGCAGTTGGTGTTGGGCTCCCTGTAGTGTCACGTGTTTATCGTTTGGTTAGTAGTTGGTGTTGGCTACCCCGCAGTATCACGTGCTTATCCTTTGGTTGGCAGTTGGTGTTGGCTTCCCTGCAGTCTTACGTGTTTATCGTTTGGTTGGCAGTTGGTGTTGGCCTCCGTGTAGTCTTACGTGTTTATCGTTTGGTTGGCAGTTGGTGTTGGCCTCCGTGCAGTCTTACGTGTTTATCGTTCGGTTGGCAGTTGGTGTTGGCCTCCGTACAGTCTTACATGTTTATCGTTTGGTTGACAGTTGGTGTTGGCTTCCCTGCAGTGTCACGTGTTTATCGTTTGGTTGGCAGTTGGTGTTGGCTTCCGTACATTCTTACGTGTTTATCGTTTGGTTGGCAGTTGGTGTTGGCCTCCCTGTAGTGTCATGTGTTTATCGTTTGGTTGGCAGTTGGTGTTGGCTTCCCTGTAGTGTCACGTGTTTATCGTTTGGTTGGCAGTTGGTGTTCGCTTCCCTGTAGTGTCACGTATTTATCGTTTGGCTGGCAGTTGGTGTTGGCCTCCCTGCGGTGTCACGTGTTTATCGTTTGGTTGGTAGTTGGTGTTGGCTTCCCTGTAGTGTCACGTGTTTATCGTTTGGTTGGCAGTTGGTGTTGGCTTCCCTGTAGTGCCACGTGTTTATCGTTTGGTTGGCAGTTGGTGTTGGCCTCCCTGTAGTGTCATGTGTTTATCGTTTGGTTGACAGTTGGTGTTGGCTTCCCTGCAGTGTCACGTGTTTATCGTTTGGTTGGCAGTTGGTGTTGGCTACCCTGTAGTGCCACGTGTTTATCGTTTGGTTGGCAGTTGGTGTTGGCTTCCCTGTAGTGTCATGTGTTTATCGTTTGGTTGGCAGTGGTGTTGGCTTCCCTGCAGTGTCACGTGTTTATCGTTTGGTTGGCAGTTGTGTTGGCTACCCTGTAGTGTCACGTGTTTATCGTTTGGTTGGCAGTTGGTGTTGGCTACCCTGCAGTGTCACGTGTTTATCGTTTGGTTGGCAGTTGGTGTTGGCTACCCTGCAGTGTCACGTGTTTATCGTTTGGTTGGCAGTTGGTGTTGGCTTCCCTGCAGTGTCACGTGTTTATCGTTTGGTTGGCAGTTGGTGTTGGCTACCCTGTAGTGTCACGTGTTTATCGTTTGGTTGGCAGTTGGTGTTGGCTACCCTGCAGTGTCACGTGTTTATCGTTTGGTTGGCAGTTGGTGTTGGCTACCCTGCAGTGTCACGTGTTTATCGTTTGGTTGACAGTTGGTGTTGGCTTCCCTGCAGTGTCACGTGTTTATCGTTTGGTTGGCAGTTGGTGTTGGCTACCCTGTAGTGCCACGTGTTTATCGTTTGGTTGGCAGTTGGTGTTGGCTACCCTGCAGTGTCACGTGTTTATCGTTTGGTTGGCAGTTGGTGTTGGCTACCCTGCAGTGTCACGTGTTTATCGTTTGGTTGGCAGTTGGTGTTGGCTTCCCTGCAGTGTCACGTGTTTATCGTTTGGTTGGCAGTTGCTGTTGGCTACCCTGTAGTGCCACGTGTTTATCGTTTGGTTGGCAGTTGGTGTTGGCTACCCTGCAGTGTCACGTGTTTATCGTTTGGTTGGCAGTTGGTGTTGGCTACCCTGCAGTGTCACGTGTTTATCGTTTGGTTGGCAGTTGGTGTTGGCTTCCCTGCAGTGTCACGTGTTTATCGTTTGGTTGGCAGTTGGTGTTGGCTACCCTGTAGTGCCACGTGTTTATCGTTTGGTTGGCAGTTGGTGTTGGCTACCCTGCAGTGTCACGTGTTTATCGTTTGGTTGGCAGTTGGTGTTGGCTACCCTGTAGTGCCACGTGTTTATCGTTTGGTTGGCAGTTGGTGTTGGCTACCCTGCAGTGTCACGTGTTTATCGTTTGGTTGGCAGTTGGTGTTGGCTACCCTGCAGTGTCACGTGTTTATCGTTTGGTTGACAGTTGGTGTTGGCTTCCCTGCAGTGTCACGTGTTTATCGTTTGGTTGGCAGTTGCTGTTGGCTACCCTGTAGTGCCACGTGTTTATCGTTTGGTTGGCAGTTGGTGTTGGCTACCCTGCAGTGTCACGTGTTTATCGTTTGGTTGGCAGTTGGTGTTGGCTTCCCTGCAGTGTCACGTGTTTATCGTTTGGTTGGCAGTTGGTGTTGGCTTCCCTGCAGTGTCACGTGTTTATCGTTTGGTTGGCAGTTGGTGTTGGCTACCCTGCAGTGTCACGTGTTTATCGTTTGGTTGGCAGTTGGTGTTGGCTACCCTAGCCTCTCTGGCCCTGGCGGCACCGCAAGATAACAGTGAAATCAAAATCATTAGCCAGTACTTCGACGAGGACGCCATCGCCCACAAGGGCGCCTACGGATTCGGATACGCGCAGAACAACGGACAAGAGGTTCGCAAAGTTCGTTCACCGAGGCTTCTAAAGCATACATAAAGAAAATCGCTGTCACAATCAAGAAATACTTAAAAATGCTGGCTAAAAAATCGACTCGTTAACTTTCACGCTACCAATTAACATACATTTTTTATTCTCTTTTAAAAGTGTAATTATAACTAGATAACACAATTATCCTCTTTATTGTGGTTTAAAATTATAAAGCCATTTTTCTGTGTGGTTGGGAAACCAAAAATTGTTAATGGCCAAAATTTTGAAACTGATGTATAAAGAAGTGAAGCTTCTTTTGTTGGTAAACATGGTTAAACATGGTAACATGGTATTTTGTTGGTAAACATGGTAAACATGGCCAAAATTTTGAAACTGATGTATAAAGAAGTGAAGCTTCTTTTGTTGGTAAACATGGTTGCAGATTTAGGCATTATGCTTATTTAAATAGATATACTCAAAACACGTTTCTTTCATTCTATTCCCCAGCTTCATAGACAAGTATGCTTATTGCTTTCCCAATTAGGTCATTTAGTTTCTTTTCCTATGACACAGGCAATAAGACGCAATGGTGTTAAGTAAATGCCGATAAAGTTCAACAAAGTATGCCGGACTGAAAAGATTAACCCTTGCCCCGGTGGCGGGTACGAGCCACCTTCGCCCTGGTGGGGGCTAAAAGACCCCCACGATCTCAAAAACTAAGAGAGCTAGAAAAAGCGCAAAACGGCAATCGAAAGCTCTTTGAAAATGATATCGAAAATACTTCGGTCATTTTCTTGTCAGGTCAATATAAAGGTCACCAGAGGTCAAAATAGGTCAAAATCGCTAATATGAGGTGTACTAAGAAAACCTCCTATATCTCAGAAACTATGATAGCTAGAAACATTTTTCTAACACCATTCAGAAAGCTCTTGAGATGCACTTTCATTACAGTGGCATTCATTTTCGTGTCAGGTCAAAGCCTAGGGAGCTACAGGTCACTACATATTGGGCATATTCTTGGGAATGTCCATAGCCACCCATGCATAAGGGCGTTTACTTTTTCGCTAATATCTTCCAAACCAAACAAGATACAGCCATAGTTTATGCACCATTGCAATCCTCTCGTCAATACGAATCGAATGATATATGATATTGCTATGCCAGGTCAAATTTAAGAATTTGACCTGACCCAGGTCAACGGTCTGACCCAACTTGACCTGGTATAGTCATGATGTATATCATTTGACTTCCAGTGACTATACAAACACTTTGGTGACAAAATAAAAGCTCTATCTTAGTTTATTCAAAATTTATAGAGAAAAACACCAAAAATGCTTAATTGACCTAAGGTGACCTTTTAAAGGTCACAAGTCAAAATTTTGGTATCAGCTTCAGAAATGGGCTAAGAACAAGTCGCAACCGATGTTTGAAGTTGATTCCATCCATACTTACTGAGAAAAGCTCATTTCGTGATTTTCCCCATGTATTGTCAATGGGGAGGTCATGCTCTGCACATGACCTTAGGTCACCAATATCAAAAATCCCGGAACAAATGTTGTAGCTCCTGGTGGGCCCAAGATGTGGTATGAGTTTCAACTTGATCGATTAACCCTTCTTTTAGTTATGCCGTCCTAAGTATTTTTTTGAGGTGAGGTCACTTCACCTGACCTGGTGACCTGACCTGATATGACCTTGAGCCAAAATTTTCAGGAAAGATGTAAAAATGATGAAGGAATAGCTAGACCAAGTTTGGCGGCGCTGCGCGCCGCGTTTTTGGTCACTTCGGAAAAACCCGAGGGGGTCTAAAAGACCCCCCCACCCGGGCGAAGGTTAAAAGTCCTAATTGGAAACAGTGAAGGAAATTTCATCTGCTGAGACCGGTGAAGTCAGAGACAGCCCAATCTGACCTGACCCATAGCCAAACCGGGGCCATTCCGTCGATATCCACGTGCTTCAACGGAGTGATATCTTCATTTGCGGTAAAAAAGGTGATGCCAGGCGTTACGCCCGTGATGGCCATCCGGCATTTACTGCGGGATGTGTTCTCCCATTGGCAGTCCATATTTCTTGCTATGGTGATACTTATCTCATTCGCAGTCTGCATTTGTTTTTATTTTCGTATATCTTTAATTTGGTCGCATTTCTGACGTCATCCAGGGACTAGAAGGGATCAGTACGAAGAACTCAACGCATAACTCTGGCTTGCAAAATCTGGTTGCAGAAATTGATTGCAATGGATAAGCCATAATGCGTGGAATTTTCTGATGGCATCTTTCATCAGAATATTTAAACTGTTAACACGCGCACTGGAGGGGGCCTCGGAGGCCCCCCCACCTGTTTTTCCAAGATGGCCGGAGAACCGCTCGTCGCCGAACACGATACTTTGCCACATTAAACAGAATTCAATAGCGCGTCGATTGGTGAAGATTTTTTGAAAATGGGTCGGAAATGTTCTAACTTATAGGCTTTTAAAGTCAGACCTGCATTTTGAGATCGCCGTAATCGCGCGGTCGGACCAGTTAGCTAACATTGGAGACCGAGTGGTGAAGTCATAACACCATATTACCGGGATTATATGTCAAGGTCCCCTTACATGAAGGTCAAGATCAAGGTCAAAGGTCACAGGTCAAGGTCATATCTGCACTTTCAAGGTCACTGACCACAGTGCTTCCGGTCAAATGGCGTTACCCGGTCTGACGTATATTATGCTATGACGTCATCGATAAGGTACCCCAACACCAAGGTCAAGGTCAAAGGGCAAGGTCAAAGGTCATTTGCAAAGGTCAATCCTCCTTTCCCGCCAAATAGTGGCTATAGTGTTATTCAAAGTGTACATTATAAGTAGTATACTATATTGTGACCTTACAGGTCAATGACCTTGAATGACCTTGACCCAAAAATTGAAGGGAAGGCTCTTTGAGACCTTTTCTATATGACCCTGGTCCGCCTTTAACTTATTCCCGCCATTTTCCCGCATAATCACGGCATTTACCAGTCGGTCCCCAGCATGGCCAAGTTTTGACCTATTGACCTAGGTCAATAAAAATTTGTCATGACGTAGATCACCAGAACCCCCACCCACCACCCAAATTTCGATTTTCTACGCCTCTTAGTTTCCGAGATCTTAGGGGAGGCCTACCAGGCCCCCCATCCAGTGCGCGTTAGTGCCAGACCCCCCTCCAGTGCGGGTGTTAAAAGATGGGCCCGCTGCTAAACTATATTTGGCATTTGTGTCTTCTTAGGAGTACTCTGTTTTAACCTCAATGGCGTTGCAATGTATTTTTATGGATGGGAGGGAGTAGTGGGGGAGCCCTCTCGGCGTCACTTTCGCCAACGCCTAGTTGTGCACAGTGGAGCAGCAGTTCCTCGGGAACATGGAGCAGACACCATGCATCTACAAGCGCTACGTGGACGACATCTTCGTGGAGATGGAGTCAGAAGACAACGTCAAGGACTTGCAGCAGCGGATGGAAGAGGCATCAGTGCTTAAATTCACCTACGAAACGAATGTGGATGGGAAGCTCCCATTCCTGGACGTCATGGTTGGAGCTCACGGTGACAAGTTTGAGACGTCGGTAGACCGAAAGAAGACCGACGGTGGAAAGTGTCTCAGCTTTGGCAGCGAGTGCCCCATGAGGTACAAAACAGGAGTTATCCGTGCCTACATCAGGAGAGCGATCAAAGTGTGCTCTTCGTGGGGTGCCCTTGACATAGAACTTAACCACGTGAGGCAAATGATCGCCAACAACGATTACCCAGCAATGGAGGTGGACAGTGAAATTCGCCGCGCCTTGGATACCTACTTTAACGGAGCAGAAGAGAGAGAAAAGAAAGAACATGGAAAATAAATAGTCCTGTACTACAAAACACCATGTCATCGAAGTACAAGGAAGATAAAAAGGCCCTGCAGGAAATCACCAAAAGGAACGTGAAGGCAACAGACGGTAGCAGAAAGATAAATCTTCGGATTTACTACAAGAGCAAAACCACCTCAAATCTGATCATGAAGAACAGCGCCACTGGAGAGTGTGATCTCCAGAAGACCTGTGTAGTTTATCACTGGACGTGACCACACGAAGACTGTAAGCTTTGTAGAGTCGACTACATAGGCCAGACGGTCACCACACTCCAGACGGCAAACGATGAACCTGCACGCCCATCCTCCGTTCGAGCACTGGCGAGACGTCCACCAGCAACCCATCACCAGGAACATCCTCACCAACAACTTCAAGCTCATCGAGCGCGAGCGGGACCGTCGCCGACTATGGATACTTGAAGCCGTCCTCATTAAAGAGAAGTTCCCAACCCTCAACACCCCGAGAGATTACGTCGGAATATTCACCCTCTGCCACACCACCTCCTATGGTGGAGGCTAAAGCAGAGTACTCCTAAGAAGACACAAATGCCAAATATAGTTTAGCAGGGGGCCCATCTTTCACAAGTTTAAATATTCTTCACAGATGGAAGATGCCTGATATTTTGCGGTGATTATTGTTGTGTGATACTTTTGCATTTTCTAATGGTATTGCAATGTTCAAAATAACCCGTTGCTTGAAAACTTTTATTGAATTTACGAAACCGGCCGCAAAATGGATATTTTTTACTTTTATCACAATGACTAGAATTGGAGACATACTTGAAAAACTTTCAGAAATACCTAAAAGAACATGTAGAAACTTAAGATTAACATTTAGAGACTATAAGGTACCTTATTCCTTGATAATGAATGTATAATATATTCGAAACGCGTTGAAACAAGTCTATTATGACCACTTATAATGTTTTCGATTCAATGTCAAATAACGTTAAACAAATAGTGAACAAAATCCAGAAAACCACGAAAAAGTTTACTAGTTGTTAACACGCTATAGAATTCAATGGTCTTTGTCTAAAACAAGATATCCTGCCCAAATATATATATATATATATATATATATATATATATATATATATATATATATAAATATGTAACATTAAAAGCATGTGCAGAGATGCGACAATCTCATACGGCCAGGACGGCCTAGACTTCGATTATCCCCTAGTAGTTTTTTGTTCTTGTGTTACCACGCCAGTGTTACCCCATCCAGGACTTCCTCTCCTGCCCCTGATTGTTGAGGATTTCTCTAGCCTTGCTAAGAGCAGGTTTTTAGCAGTCGAGCTGGGTCGTCCCAACCAACGTGGTTGTAGGCAGGGTACCTTTAACACAAAGCAAGCTCATGAGATTAAGCGCCCAAGCTCTGCAATATTTTGGTGTCCAATATAGAAAATGTTTAACTTCATTCTTTATTTCTATTCCACACTATCCATGAGAGTAAAATATTGTTTTGTTTAAAATCACCAAATTAACAGTTTTATCATTTGTTTACCATTTGCATATTTTCTAGCCTAAAAAATATCTGATTTAACAATTCAATGCCGATTAAAGCGAAACCATACCAAAAACGCATTTTCCAAAGCGGAGGGGTAATTTCACTTGGAGGAGGGCCCATTTATATTCAACTGCACCAATCCCTGATATGATGTCGAGTGAACGGCAGAACAGAGATAACCACAACTGTTTGTGTAAATAGGGCAATACCAAATTCCTACAACGTCGTCTGCAGTACCTGTATGGTATTTTAAGACAATATTGTTGCATATTTAGCTTTTTCAACATGCGTATGCATGGGCACATTTAACCAGAGCGCAATTCCATTTTCTGCGGAAATCAAATATGCCTTCCGAACCTATTATCAAGGATGATATTAAGCCGTTACTTGCGAAGTATGGCAAATAATTCAAGCGTTGAAATCAAATATATCAATTTTCTTTGCACCATTGGTGTTCTTATTATTGGTGCTCACAACCCCGTAAAGTTTAAAAAAGTACTGTCTGTGTTCTTCTAGCTGATTGAAATGCATTCCCTCCTAAAAATTCTTATTATTTCTCCTTTGAAAATACTCCTGAATATTTCAGCTGTATGATTTTATCCTCTTTTCCAAAACAAAAGGTACAAGGGTTGCCCACAGTGCTTTGGGTGCTAGCAAAACACTTCCGAACATGATAAAATTTTGATTGGGCTCAAAAATTTTCGATGGGCTAAGGGACTATCTGGCACCATGTTGATGTGTCAACATGGTGACTCGAGACAGGGGGCTGGTTGCAGCTCCCTCCCACTCTTTCTCGTGATGACATTTATGGAACAGTACCTCGTAGTGCTATTTTTGCATACCAAATGTTATATAAATCGCCAGATTATACAAACCAAACTTCCAATAGCTGAATGCATG
The DNA here is from genome assembly GCA_034440635.1 of Lepas anatifera. Classification (NCBI taxonomy): domain Eukaryota; kingdom Metazoa; phylum Arthropoda; class Thecostraca; family Lepadidae; genus Lepas; species Lepas anatifera. Next base: position 1,469,511 of record JAOTON010000193.1, on the reverse strand, counting down.
AATGGCCCAAATCCACATATTCTTCTACATATACAGATAGTTCAAATTGATTGCCTCTGACCCAGATCACCATGTCAGTGGTTCAGCGAAAGTAAGTATTTAGCTTCACCATCCAAATTTGTATTTTTCAAAACTGTTTGATTTTTGGTCGCATAATAACATAACTCGCATAACACCCAGACTTTTCCCTTCTCGGTGGACTGAGTTCGGGGGCAGGAACATTCACGTGTAGATTTGCCCCAGCGCTGACTTCTATCTGTATTGTCCGTTGCGCAGGTGGAGGAGCAAGGCACAAGCAACCCTGGCCCCGATCCGGAGACCGGCACTATTTCGAAGTACGGATACTTCCAGTGGATTGCTCCCAACGGTCAGAAGTACAAGGTCAGCTACCTGGCCAATGAACAAGGATTTGTACCTGAGGGCGCGCATCTTCCAGTACCGCCCACACAGATTCCCGAGTACGCGCAGCTGCGTCAAGATCACCCCGAGCTCTTCTACGCCGAGCAGGCGGAATAAACTTCCCAGTCTGGATTCAAACGGCAGCCGGTCTTGGTTCGTCCTCGATCAACAGGATCCACTGACACCATTGGTGGAAGGACTGGCAAGGTAACACTGATGTTTTTGCTCGCTACCGATAGCGCACTTTGTTAACTGACCTGTGATTTTCTTTGGGAAGTTTTTTTGTGATTGATGCGGGAATATTGAAAATATATTTTGTGAGGCACACCCTCATATATCACTGTCCTGGTATCTTTCTATAGTTTTTTCACGTATACGAAGATACCGGAGAGTAACGAACATACACATTGAAGGAAACGAAACGAAGCCTAATCGGCCTTGAATCCCAGAACTTTCAAGTGATCTAAGCAAACGGGAACTATAGGATAGGGCATAATCTGCACCACAATGGGTAACAAGTGTCAGTTGACAGACAGAAACACTAGAGTGTCCGTCGCTCTGGTGTACGAGTAAAAATATTCATTGCAAGAGGTTTAGGATTGTAGTATTGATACCGTACACGTTTATTACACACGTACACATCGAAATGCGAAGAATCCCAACAACGTTTCCCCCACTACAAATCTTTAAATGCAAAAAAAAACATGAGAGGAAACAAGTGGCCTGCGCTCCGGCGAACCCACGGATTGCCCAGGGCTATCTTGCCTGGGCTATCGAATTGCGCTAGCCGTCATCTCGGAAACCAATCACCATTTTCCAATCACATTTTCCAGAGCCAGAAAAACCTGGGCAGAGCTGCAAGGTGGCGACATTCCTAAGGGATGACAATGTGGACAGGGACACCAGAATCGAGACGGCGACGGGGTCAGGGGCGCAGCGGAGCGCGCCAAACCCATCGGTGGAGGGAACGCGACGCAGCGGCGAAGAGACGTAGCAGCAAAGGGAGCGCGACGCAGCGGCGGAGGGAGCGCGGCGCAGCGGCGAAGGAAGCTCGACGCCGGGGGCGGATGGCACGTCAATTAGCTTCGTTCTACGGCGCACCAGACCGGATAACGGGGGGGGGCATTCTGGTGTTGGAGGGCTGGGTGGAGTGGAGTATTGTTGGACTTTTTCGTGTAAGGGTGTCGATAATCGAGGTCAAATGGGAATGAAAAACACCGGAAAAATAGTCCTGAAGAGCAACGAGTCCAGCTGTGGTTCAAAAGACTTCTAACTTCAAAGACCCAGAGTTGCAAAAAAGTCTGAGATTTGGGATCAAGCATCCAACATTGCCAACACAACCTGTATTATCAGCGAAAACCCAGCATTATGGAGGGTGCTTTCACCATGTGAGACATCATATCTAAAAATCGCGTACCAGCCAAACACGTACAAACCTGATGATTTGTCAAACACAGGTAGCATGATATATATGGGCCATTCTAGGACTAATCGTCCAGGTAGGCACCAAAACGTTCACCGTGACCACTCAGATTTCCACCAAATTATGTACCCAAGGTTCCCTATACAAAAGAAAATTTTGGGCCCATTTTCATGTCCCATGGTCAAAGAGGTCAGCAGATAGAGGTTATCAAAGTTTCGAGGTCAGCTTAAGTATTGAAGCAGGAATAATTTTGTATCTCAAATAAAAAGTGACTGATCCAAATGTATTAAAATTGATACCAATGGACAGACGATAGAACAGGCTATATAGAAAATAAGAATTTTGACCTCAGGTCAGGTTCTTACCTCGTGAGCTTGTTACTTTTTCTTTAATTTTTTTAAAGACCTTTTTCCAAATTTTTCATTTTTTTCACTGAATGATCCTCAGGGCATAAGCCAACCAGTGTTGGGTGATTTTTTGTAGCTCAGGTTAAGTAACAGGTTACAGAGGCCATCGCCTAGGACAAAACCCTCATTGCAAATACCTTTCGAGTAGATACCCTACAATATGGACGATATGGTTGTCAAATGAAAGATGATCCCCCATCTACCACAGATTTAGTACCATTAATTGTGCCTTGGATCTGAAACGACCCTTGTAACTTGACTAAATGACCTAGCTTGACCTTAAATGTCATTTAAAAGAAAAGTACGCAAATACGTCGCTACCGATTTTATTTCATGACTTGACAGGTTCATGGTGCTCCAGATATGTTGACACGTTACAAAGTCATGCCGAGCTCGGGCGACCTTTGTTCATGACCTAAAATGAGCTCTGCTCTTTTATCACATTACGCCATAGGCGAGAGGCTTACAATTGGGCAGGCCATTTGGCCACCAGTTTGTTGTTGTCAGATGCTTCACATATGTAACGATAGTGTGGATTGAGCATGACATTTCCCCGTGGTCATGGGCGCCGAAAGTAGGGGGACGGGCAGACCTGTCCCCCTGTTAGCCAACCAAGGGTGACGTCCCCCAAATCTTTTAGCCCCTCGTCATTAATGCTGTCAGGTGCCGAGCACGCTCAAAATTCGCCTTACCCGGTCAGCACCAGGCCGGGTCCGTCCCAATGCACGTGGGCCCGCGGACCCTCAAAAGCGCGTATTATTCGGATTTCGTAAGTTCAAAAATATTGCTGTTTTATGGGTGTCATCAGTGTGAAATTGAATGTAGAATACGATGGCATTCTTATTTTTTCTAAACGACTACAAAACTCTGTGCAGAAACAGTCTGAAGACGAGGTTTCCACCGAAAGCGTTTCGGAGCGCACTTATCGCCTGAATTTCCTTATTTGTTCACAAGTGTTTTTCAACGTTTCAAAGGCTTAGAAATTAGTTTTATGGCTTTTGTTTCTAGGAACGGAGTGCTCCAAATATGTTAGTACATGTTTTAACGTGATTTCGTGTATTGGTCAGGTATGGGGAGCAAATTTACCAAGTAATGCTACTGACGGAGATAGATTTGATCAAACTATATTTGAAATAGAGTTTTAAAAATATATCACCTTGTGCCGCAGTGAAACTTGGTCCACAAAGTAGCTGAAGGTGTTTACTTTCATGCCTTATAATTACTTTTTGCCCGATTTTGCCCGAATTCGTATTATGAGCATATTTGTTGTTCAGTGCAATGCACGGGTGCGGTCATAGTATTACACTATTACAAGCCAAATGGTAGAAATTGTTCATTTTTAAGGCAGGTGTCGGCAAGTTTTCCCTTTAGGATTCGTCTCGAGTCCCGGTTAACACAATTCTGAGCTATTTCGTAGACCTGCAGGTTACGCAATCTTTTCCAGGTCACATTGGGTCAAATGCTTTACACAGGAAATATGGGTATTGTCTAAACACCGCTCGGGGCATAAGATAATGTGCAGATTGGCCTGGGTTTGCCACTCGCTTTATACTAAATGCATCAGATGATTACCTCGCTTCGCACGAGAACTGATCACGAGAGCTCAAATCTGATATGAGACGAAATATAAAACGGTCGTTTCCTTGAGTCAGAAGTGGCCTGGTACAGAGGAACAATAGGCCCCTGACTCAGTTGGAGAGGTGCCTTGCTCTAGCGAACTGTGGTTTTGTAGTGGGAAAAATGATCTCACGAAGGGATGTGTTTAACTTTGTGCGTGGCAATATTGTTATCAACAGAGTGGCAGCGGATGACGAAGTGTCATATGTTAAGGACACATGACAAGGCGGATTCAGTGAGCATAAAAGAGACACGTGCGGTCGGAAATTACAATTTTTATTGCAAGGCTGAAGCGGAAATGGCAAGCAAGTCACAGGACCCTAAACCGCTTCTTGGAGGAAGAGAAACAGTGGCTGAATGAGTGTTCCATCGCAGCAGATTCACCGAGGGTATTGGAGCCTGTTGACCTTGACCAGCCATGTACAAGCCGGGGTCCTTGTCGGCCTGTGGGTTTATGTGGAACACTTTCTGGTAGCTCAAACGTCGTCGAACCTCCGCTTTCATGGCTGGTTACTCCTCTGCAGAGCTTTTGAATGTCACACGCTCCAAAGCGCCAGGGCCTTTCTGGTTTTCTCAAAGACGTGACCGTGGCTCCCACAAGACCTACTAAGGTAAGAAAAATGCTAAGAAAACCAGCAAATACCTCAATACGATACACAGACGAAGAAGCACTTGCTGTGTTCATTGAAGGGCAGCATACGAAGCAAACCTGGCAGTTTACCAGAGAGTCGGCCAAGAGTCAGAATCAGGGGCGTAGCCAGGATTTCGCTCAGGGGAGGGCAGCGCCCCGAAAAGGCCCCAGCGACAGCGCCAAAGGGCCCTAATGGGTAAAAAGGGTTCTGCTTGTTACAGAATAGAGTGCTGAAGAGGGCTTAAGAGGGCCCTGTCTGGTATGAAATTTCATATTTGACCACAGAGCATAGTGCGGGCGAGCCGCGCTTCGCGCGACCCGTGTCCTCAGGGGCCCTCAGGGGGCCCTCAGGGGGGTGGCTGTCCCTGCCCCCTTGGCTACGCCCCTGGTCAGAATGTCAGAATGCCGACATATGTCCTCCATACGACATCCCGAAGGCAAAAGAAATTGTTATCCGGAGGGTATATTACTATGTATATTATCCTAGTAATATTATGCCAATAGCTAGACATAGGCTGCAGATACAGCAAAAACAGCCTCGAAAACTACTCAGGGGCATTTAAAAACCCTAGATATAAAATATCGCTGATGTAGCCTTAATTGTTCGACGGTAATTAATTTTAAGCGCTTTTGAGCGCCCGCCGGCCCACTGTGCAATGTAAACATTTCGCGGCGGCGCCCCTGCTTCTGGTATGATTGGTCTTAAGTTTTACGCGTTGCAGCAATAAATATGCAATCATAAACAATACCAAACCACAAAAGTGGAGCAAAAAAGTTTATTTCAACATCTGCCACGACATCAACCGCCAAAATTGAGATAAAACAGTTTGTTTCAGCGTCTGATATGCACATCATTTCATTCAACATACTTCACTTCCACGCAGACTTCAGCCCTGGACACTTCGAACACAGTGCTCGTCAGAGGACGACATAGGATACGCAGCAGCTGTTGTCATGCCCAGGGGAACCATGCAATGAACTGTTTTAGTGCCCTTACCAGCCTGGTATCGAGAATGTGCTTTTCCAGCTTACTTACCATACTGGCTAAAGCAGCACTCGTCACAAAAATAACGTAATATTATCCCTGAGGCTCGTTTTACAGAAACAAATATTATTCAGCTCCTAAAATCTATTCATTCACTGTTGTTGTCAGTCCCACGCGGTATACGGCACACTTCAGGGCCACCGATACAATCACACGCATTGTTTCCAGTGTGAAGTGGGGAAAAAGTGTCACTCGCGTTCAAAGCCATAATCCAGCTGATGGTGGCAGATATTCGAAAAGTTGTACTGGTTTCTGAGCTGTCCAGCGCAATCAGCTGGGAATTGATGTAGTTTTTTATGCTCGGATGAGAGTATCAGATGCGTTGAATTAGTACAGACTAAACGGTTCTGGATTTCGTTGTGTTGTGCACGATGAAATCAGAACTAAAGCAAAAGCTTTGTTTGGTCTTACGATTGTAAAGAATGAATGGATGTATTCCCAACACTGAAAGTTGTCCCAATGAAACCCTGCGTTGAATCTTGTGCGAAATGATTCCAATTTTTTAAAATATTTTTTGATCCCAATGTTGACAGTTGATATCGTATCAGATGTTTCAAACGAACCGTTCTTTTGTTCCAGTTTTGTGGTTTGGTATTGTTTATGATTGCATATTTATTGCCGCAACGCGTACAACTCAAGACCAAATATACCACAGGAAAATGTCATGTTCCATCCACAGGATCTGTGCACGTGTGAAACATCTGATAACAATAAACTGGCGGCCAAATGGCCTTTCAAATAGTAGGCGTCTCGACTACGGTGTAATGTGATAAAATAGCAGAGGTCATATTAGGTCATGAATTAAGGTCACCCGAGTTCGGCATTACTTTGTAATGTTCCAACATATATGGAGCACCACAAACCTTTCAAGCCTTGAAATGAAATCGGTAACGACGTATTTGCGTACCTTTCCTTTAAAATTGCATGGTCAGGCTAGGCCATTTAGTCAAGTTGCAACTGTCATTTCAGATCCAAGGTACAAGTAATGGTACCAAATCTGTGGTAGGTAAGTGATCAGCTTTCATTTGACATCCATATCAACCATCTTGTAGCGTGTCCGCACTAAAGGTACTTGCAATAAGCTTTTTTCCCTAGGTGATGACATCTGTGACCTGCTACTTAATCTAAGTTATAAAGAAAATCAACCATCAGTGGTATAAAAATTGTTGGGGCTTATAGACGCACCAGCTGCCAGGGTCGTATGGCGTCGCCAACTCTTTCCCTGTTGAAAAGGTTTCTTGGGAGCCAGCTTGCTTCTTGTTCAGGGAAGCCTCCGGGCCTTGAACCTGGGTCGGCTGCATGAAAGTCAGCTACGCTGACCACTCCTCTACCGCGCCCCCAACCATCAGTGGTTAGCTTATACCCTGAGGATCACACACTGAAAAACATGAAAAATTTGAAAATAGTACTTTTCAAAAAAGCATTAACTTAAACAAAAGGTCACAAGGTCACGTTTTAAAAAAAACTAATCTGGGGTCAAAGTTTTTATTTTTCTTATATAGCCCATTCTATCTTCTATCAATTGGTATTAATTCTAATCAATTTCTATCAGCCACTTTTAATACACAAAATCATTTCTGCTACAATGTTTGCGTTGACCTCGAAACTTTCATGACCTCTATCTGGTGACCTCTTTAATCTTGGGACCTGAAAATGGGCAAACATTTTTCTTTTGTATACGGGAGCTTGGGTAAAACATTTGGTGCAAGTCTGAGGGGCGATAGTGAACCCGCCTGGACGATTTGTCCTCGAATCACCCATATATAAATATATATGCATGTGTGTGTGTAGCTTTAAGTCTGTATATCTGGGCAAAATAATTTCATTTAAACATATTCCATTGAAGTCTGCTGCGCTCTTTGCTTTGACCAGTTTCTTTTGAAATTTTAGTATCTTGTTGATCGTTAATTTAATATTGGAAGGAACTGAGTTGATGAGCTCACCAAAGTTCATAAAGTCACAAGGAATCGACGTTTTGAATCTATCTTATTATCAATTGTTCAAGTTAACATGTAAAAAGTGTCGCCAGGTGGTTTGAGTTCCAAGATTAACATATTGACATAGAGATCAACTATTACTACCTAAGGTCAGGTACGAATCATGACCTCTCAATTGGAAATCATGGGGAAAACAGGAACGGGGCAATGACATTTCCAAGCCTATCCACTTCTAATACAGAACAGGTCAGTGTCTGTGGCACTTCTAAGCCTATCATGTTCTAGTTCTAACCTATCATAGCCTTTTTTAACCAAGTTTTCAGCACAAATTAGTAAAATTTTGCAGGGGATGTCTATGGCATAAATGTTTGTTAAAAGAGGCGGGGCTGCTATCAGTTTTGAGCTATAGGGTATGCCGGTCATCATTAATGTTTTTAAGATAAGCTGCTCTAGCCTAACATCCCTAAAAAAATGACAAGCTTGTCGAGCAGCTCGAGGTGATCATTGCCGAGTAGGGTTTTGGGACATTTCATCAGTACGTGATATGGGTTTTCCATGGCGTCACAGGTGCCACAGGTACCCGCACGCTCATAGGATTTCATTTGGAGTGTCCATTCCTAAGTCTGGTGCGGATAATCTCCCCCCTACGACTGTGTTGGTTTGAACTTGGCCAGAAGTCGATGTTAGGCTTATGTATAACAAATGGTCGCTGTGGATGGTTATCCGATTATTTTGGATTTGCTTCGGGATGTGGTTCTGGTGGATAGCTTTGCTATCACCTCAAGGCCGCCTGAGAGGTGCTATCTCTGAGTTCTAGGAACTTTTGCATCCTGTTCGTCAGGATTATGTGACTTTATTAAGTCAGCACTCGTTCTCTGAACATGGAGCAAGCTGGCTCCCGAGAAACCCTTCCAACAGGGAAAGAGATGGCGAAGCCATATGATCCTAGCAGTAGGTGCGTCTATAAGCCCCAAAAATTATTATTATTATTAAGTCACCACTCGTTCTACAATGCAGACAAACTAGTGTGCAATGGTCGTTCAAACTAGTGTGCGAGGACTTTCATGGTCGGAAAAACTGTGTAATAAATTGTAACAGAGACACTCTTCTCTGGTATGGTGCTGTATTACGACTGCCAGGTCACCGGCGGAGCCGGCACACTGCGCCCGAGCCTAGCCTCAGGGCACGCGCGGGCAGAGGCGGCGCGGACATAGGCGCACCAAGGGCGGGTCACCACACTGCTCTCCTCCAACAAGAAAGCTTGGGGCTAAGTGATCTAAGAAAAAAACAGGCACACAAACAAAAACAAAACAAAACGCATCACTCCGCCACAAAATAGTCTGGCTTCTTGCGCACCCTCACAGGATATCGTTTCACTTCCCCTGCTTCCCGAGACCGCACCGGTGACGGCCCCACCGTCGGCGTTACAGTGGGTCCGGCCGGACCCGACGAATCTTGGGCACTCGTCGGAAGGGCAGTAGATGAACACGCAGGCTGCATTGGTAGGAGACGCGATGCCCCGCGCTCTGGCGGCGCTCTGGCTCCTCTCATCACCAGATCCCCTCCTTCGCTGCTCTCCTGTGAGACCGCTTTCTGTCCGTTTTGGACCGGCTTACGCCGCCGATGACCAAGGAGGTGGTGACCTCCAACGGGAGGAATGTCTTACCGGGACGGCGCTACACCCTGTGCTTGGTTCCCACCGCCGCCCCGATGGACACAGCTGTGCCGGCGCCGCCATTCAAGCGTGGCGGGTAATCCACTTGATCGGGCGGTAATCCACCGGTCTCGCCGCCGCGCGCTGTCGGGATCCCCAACTGTCGTGCAGGGATGTTCCTCGGCTGGTGGGAGCTTGACGGCGGCCTTCAAGTGGCATTAGAGGCTGCTACCCCCGCCGATTAAGTGGAACGATCTCGGAGCCATCCTGATAAGCGGTGGTGCCTCTGAAGCCGACAAACAAACAAACAAACAACACAACTTTATTAACAGTACGTACTGTCGCTATAGCGACATCAGCATGACATTCATCACGGAGAGGCACAAAAGCACAAGGCTTAAATCCCGGTACCAATCCGTGCTACAGTGGTAAAGATTCTAGAATCAGAAAACAATATGAGAAAACAAAATGATAGTGGACCCAGGACGCCGCGAAAGGTCGCATCCCGACCTGCCGGACACCCGCCACAGCGCCGCCTACCAGCCGCCGCGCCGCTCGCTTCACCGCGTACATGCGCTACTAAGTATCGCTGTGCGCCGTCGCAATGAGGAATTTTTGAAATGCGAAAGCAACTCTGTGACTGCAATTTTTATCCAAATCCGTGCCATAAATAAGCATTTCCATATTTTTATTTTGGTTAAGATTGAGGAATCCAGCTCCCAGTATTGCTGTTAGAGAAGAAAACAGTTGTTGTCTATGTTCTCGATGTAATGAACAAATAAGAACATAATAGCCGTTTTCACAACGTAAATTAAATCTTGGGTGTCTTTTTGAAAAGTTTTTTGGTAGCACTGTAATATTGCTGCCATATGTCGGATTTTCACAAGAGTCTTGGGAATTATTGGGTACAATTATCTGGCACATCTGGCAATGCTTTACAGTCACCGGCCACCCTGTGTTGAGTGTTGCGGATTCTGATAGAATGAATTTCAACTTTAATAAGCCGTATAATGGGTGAAATTTGCATCAGTTATACTCCTGCTACCCCAGTCGCTTCAATTCACCTATTGTTCAATTCACCTCAGGTTCTATATTAGCTGTGTAATAAGTTCAAAACAAAACGAGTAGGGACTAGGGTAACGTCTGCTTGAGTAATACTCGGGTAACTTTCTAATTACATTGAGAAAAAGTTTATTACCTAGGTAACCAACTCGCATACAAGCAGGGGTGTCCTAAACAAAGGGTGACAGGCAGAGGAATCCTTAAATGTAAATTAGGGTGGATATTATGCCAAATTTTGGGTTTGAATGATGTAGGTTTTTTGCATTCTCATTACAATTAAGATGTGGATCCAACCAAATTTTGAGACTTGCTAAATTTTGGGTGAATTGTTTGAGCAGTATCATTTGAATACAAACAATTTGGTTCAAACTTTTGTCCCACTGCATGTTTTCCCCTGCTATTTCTAGTCTGAGCATCTCCCTAAATAAAAATTAAGTGGTGACGTCCTGTATCCATAATGCAGGGTATGGGTGTTTTGACTGTATGCGGTTTTCACCTTGAAGTAGGCGCTACTGGAAAATTATAATTTATCTTGGTTTCTCAGGTTTGCTTGGGTATATGTATTATGCAACTAGCAATACACTAGGGTGTAAAGTATGGCATTTTCGACGAAATCTTGTCGGTGCCAGTGGCCTTGGCGACAGGAGCGAGTAGTGCAAATTTTATCAACCTGGTACAAATTTCTGAGACTGGTGCAAGGAAGGTAATAATAATGGCTAAATGGTTATAAAGACAGGAGGGGCCTTATAAAAAGTCCTCAACTAACTAACTAATAAGAGAGGTAGCATTGCTTCGTGTGGGTGGGAATTAGTGCGCTTTTTCCCTGGTATATGGCAGATTGGTGCTAGGTAGGGCTGATAATCCCGGGATATTTTTGCAATCCCGGGATCCCGGGATTCATCGACCCTCAATCCCGGGATATCCCGGGATCCCGGGATTGGGCATTTTTTTCAATAAACATGTCGAAAACAAGTGTCTGCTTTAGATAACGTATGTGGCGTATTCTTCACAGTGTTATATTGTATTTTATAATGTTATACCTTGCACTCCTTTGCTACCGCACGCGAACCACCGCACACACCACGTGCCAGGCGTGCACCCCCACGCGCCAGCCCGAGCGACGGGATCTCAGGCGCAGCGCACACCGACACGTGTGCGGGGTACGGCTTTGTCCTGTGGACGTATATAAACCGCATGCGTTCGCCAATACAGAGATTCGGCCTCCAAGACTTTGCCTTACAACAACAGCATAATAAATATTTCCCGTTAAGGATAACTCATAGCATACTATTTACACCATGCGGAATGCACATGAAAATTCATATGGACACTAAACAGAACAAAATGTTCTGCCCCCCAAACAAATAAAGACATATGAATGATATTGACAATATATATTTCTTGGTTATATTTCTAGTCATATTACAATAGAGGTATTTACCTATTGTGACCCGGCCGATTGTGTCCTGGTCACACAATTCACCTGCCACGATAGTAGCAATTGAGGAAGCAAAGGGCATCAACGGCTTCGTCGCCGAGACCCGACCGTTCTTTAGTGACGATATTCCCGACAGTTGAAAACACACGTTCCGAGTCAACACTCGTAGGGACTATGTCCTTGAGCCAGCTGTAGGACAGAGCTATCATACCCGTTCTTCCAGAGGCAGGCAGGTTTTCCAACTCTTTCCTAATGGCCTTGGTCATAAGCGAAGGATTGGAGAGACTTAGCATGGATGCACTTGAACTGTGATCTGGCTCTGGAACTCTTACCTTATCTAGACCCTGTTAAAGCATCGATTGAAGCGACTGTGCTGGCTGAGGATCATCAACGTCCATCGCTTCTGCATCTACAACTACTTCGGAAGCATGCATCTGTCCCAGGTCATTTTTAACATGTTAACTGGGGGCCAATCGGCCCCTCCCCGTCGGCCGAAATGCCCCCCCCACCCCAGTGCCGGGAAATTGGCCCCCAGTAAAAAGACATGTCTTGCTTAAAACTTGATAAAAAACTCACCTAACGAAAATAAAACAGAATACCACCCGTTAATAATAAGTTTGTTGTATTGCTCGTCCCAAACCAACAATCCACGAAAATTGTATTAAAAAACTACCATCAGTAGCCGTCTACTCCATCGTGCAAAAAACGTAACAAAGCAAGTAGTTGCGGGAAATCCCGGCTAAGTAGCCTCAGCATCAATTTAACTAACCACAACGCAGGAAATAGCCTAAAGCCAATCAAACAACGTTTTCTATCCGACCAGAAGTCCCCGCCAGCCATTACCGTGGCACTGCATGATGCTCTCATTTCAGACGTGGTCGGTTGTCAGCGCTCAGAGCTCGTTCGTGGATTAGGCGGGACACAGAGTAGTCAAAGCGCGTCAGGCTGGTTACTGGTGTGCCGGTGTGAAGTGCTTAGCCCATTTATTATTATTGTGTTGGTAGCATATGTGAAATTTAGAGTGAGATAGTTGCATTACTTTTTCTGTAAAGTTGATAGGGAGACCGGGGTAACTGTCACGATTCTTAATTTTCTGCTTCAGGAAGGGCAACGCTTTGTGCCAGAAAACTTTTCATCATATTTTCAGCAGCCTTGACATTTTGGCTATCTGGCAGATGTAGCACTATACCAAAATAAAAACATTGATTGGTCTTTGCTTGGCTAGTACATAGCTACATAACTTGGCTTTGAAATACTTCCTTCAAATGTTACATTTGACCCCATCAAGGGTCAGTTGTGACACCCCAGGGGTCAATTGTAATATATTAAAGCCATGTGCCTGGTTCTTTTCGATCGCAATGCATGTCTCGTTAGGGTCGTTCAAAAAACATTTTTTTACTTTTCAGACTCGAGCTCGAACAGAGAAACTGAAAACTGACACAGTGTGAACTGTGAAGCGATGCCAGGTATAATCTACGTACATGCAGAAGGAAGAGCCTGGCTTTTGCTTGTGTTTGAACATTTCAGGTAGGTAAAATATTAAGCATAAAACAACGCTGTAGCATGTTGTTGGATTCTATGATGGTTTTTATTACTATCAACGACGCTTTCCAGGCTATTTTGAGTGTTGGAAAATAGCGGGATCCCGGGATTCAGAAATATATAATCCCGGGATTCGGGATTAACACAATCCCGGGATCCCGGGATCCCGATCCCGGGATTATCAGCCCTAGTGCTAGGGGCATTCCACGACAAATCGACAACTGCTTGACACCCGACCATTTTTGATTTTGAAGAAAACTTGTCTATAGGGTTCTCTTATGCTCTAAAGACGATGGTTATAACGACAGACCCCTACGATGAACGGTTCAGGAGATATAGCCTCGGGCATTTTGGAGGAAGCGCCATGTATAACATTTTTGAAGGGCTGTAGCTCATAGGCTATCAATGGAAACACATAAAAACCACACATCGTTGTGATCGCAATGAACTGTGTAACAATTTGGCTATCTCAGATTTCCCAAAAAATAATTTTATTTTTTGTTTTCATGTCATCAATTTTTCAATTTTGTAACAACACCCCTAGTACATTAAAAATTGCAAATTTAGTGGCAAATTGAGATCAAACAATTTTGTTCCCACAGGCAAAAAATTACGATGGTAATCTTGCTATAAATATTTTATTTATTTTCTTCAAAATACCATTATCACCATTTTTCTGTGCCTGTATCACTAAAAAGCATTGATAACAAGGCATAGGCTTGTACATCGCAAAAGCAGTTTGTTCTTTCCTATTATGCATTCTTTGAGTCAACAGATGCTCTTGGTGTTAAGACCAACAGTCTAAAAAACATAACCTTTATTTGGTGGAGCGGCTAAGTAAAGGCATTCCTGCATATAATCGGTGTACATCAGAAGACAGCCAGATAAAACAAATGAATGTATTTCAGTACATTTATTCAACTCCTAGTCTCAGAAGGTGAAGACGACATATTTCGCAACGGCGAAGGTCAACACAAAGCCAAAAGTACACGTTCACTACAAAAGTATACCTATGCTCAAACACATAGCAGCATTTCAGGAAATGATACTACATGGTAACGATGATGCTCATAGCACCGACAGTGGAAGCGTGTCTTCTCCTACTGTCGGCAACATGACTTTATTTTCCCTCCATCATCTTCTGACAGCTCACGAACTATGATTGAGCATTGGCTTACAGGCGTGAACCGATGGAAGCCCTTTGTCCCTTTTATAAGAAAGGCCTTTGCAAACCGACGATGAAGCTTCACTGCGGTTTGTTCGACCTTTTCCTTTGAAACAAAAATGAATCTGATTCTTGTCTCAAACTGCTCAGTCAGGTAGCTAAACATGGCCTCAGCATCGAGGATTTGATCGCGCATAGGGCGCCTGAGGCTTTCGCGGTAAACGGCTCGCTTCACGACGCCGCCAATGCCGTCGCATGCTCCCTTGCCATGGGCGGTCGCGAAAAAATGCCACTCGCACGGAATCCCAAAGTCCTGCTGGTGGTGACATATGTTAACGAAGTTTTTCTTATTTTTATATTGGGCTGCACAGCCGTCTGTAAAATAGTGGATTTTTTTGAAGGTCCCGGAATGTCCTTACGAATTTCGGTAATGACTTCACCGTTGAATGCATGAACCATGGCTGTGTCATGTTTGGTGGCATCGGAAATGCAGCAGTAGCTTTGATGGAGCAGCTCCCCCTGAACGCGCCAGTAAGCGACGAATGGATGCACGGTGCACTGTGAGGTATCCCAGTGGAACCCTTGGGCCTCATCCTGAACCACGAACGAGTAATTTTCCGCGAAGTCTCCTTGTACGACCACTTCGCCGTCTAATACAGTGTCCTTCAGGCGCGAGAAATACCCGGACTGAGCCCACGCGCGGTAATGGTGCACAGTTAGGCTTTTGATTTGACGGCTCAGGTACCTTAGACACTCGTCACGGGTTTCAGTGATATCTTTCAGTTGACACCTGTCCGTACTCACCCACTGCTTATATCGTACTTCGTCATCCTCAACATCGTCATCGCCTTCACCATCGCTCGACGCCAACCTCAAAAACTCGTACACACTCTCCGCGCCCGGACACTGAGCACATGCTTGCATCATACAGTCCCTATTGGCAGCATCGCACACGGCATGGTCCAGAAGGTCGTCCACTGTCAGGTCACCGAGTCCCAGCGCATCGATCAATAGAATGGGATTTTGATGATATGTGCAGACGCACACAGCGTGAGTCCCAGAACTACCGGCTAAAACACAGTGTTTCGGTCGTAACGACGCAAACCTCGAAAATCCTATCTCTGGATTGTCCTTATTTTTCTTATATAAATCATAAATTTCCCTGAGTCCACCCATCACGAGTCGTTTCTGGACTTTAACTTTTCCCCCGTCTTCATCAAGCACTATCACATAGTCTTTCTTACCATGAAGCATTCTACTCACATCGTCAGACTCAAAGAAGTCTACCACCTTTTCCTTGTCGTCGTCACTCATGCGGCGTCCCTTGCTGAACCTGTGAAGTTCCGGCAGGACTGCACCACCTTCTCTCAGCTGGCGAGCCTTCTTGGCCATATAGAGGCTGGTTCCGAAAAAGCTCGCAGTTTTTTCCAGCGTGTAAGGAGACAGCGTCAGGATTGACAATCTCCTCCTGTAGTCCGTGGCCGATTCGTAGGCCACTTTCAGGTCCAGCATCATCTTGCGGAGCCTGCAGCGGAACGGAACAGAAAATCACGATTCTAAAGTGTACAAGCACTTATGTACATGTATGTATTTACTTGCCTTGCGAAGATACAAACTTAACACGCGCATTGACGGGGGCGGGTACCCGCCCCCCCTCGGGTTTTTCGGAGATAGCAGAAAAACGGCGGCGCGTAGCGCCGCCGTACCTGGTGTACCTTTTCCCTCATCATTTTTACAACTTCTGTGAAAATTTTAAAGCAGAGGTGCAGAAACTTGCCAACTCGGCTACTGGAGTTTGTGACACATTTATGATAGTTGAGGTGCATAAGTGTGACAAAATAGCGATCGTGACAGTGTGGTTCAAAATCAAACCACACATTTTCGAAATACAGAATGAAGCGTGTAGCGAATATTTTAATTTAGCAACTCTGTCCTTCAATTGCACAGCGTACCATCAGTGATACAATATTGGTACTGTGTTCAGTTTCTACTAAAACGAGAGACCCCGCTGCAGAAAACCCGGAAACCGCTGTCACAGTTGCCAGATTTTAACATGCAGCCCAATGGTGCCGATTGTTAGTAGTTGCCAGAAAGTTGCCGCCTAGATGCCCGAAATGTGACAGTCAATTTTTTCGAGAAATACATGATTGTGGGCATATTTAAGGCATTAAAGATAACGCAGATACGTTATCAAGTACTTTTCTGTCCATTTTGTCAGGTTAAATAATATTTAAAGTTTGAGTATCTTCGATTTAGCGGTCCCTATTTCTTTGAATTTAGTATCAAGTACGCCTAAAAGCTACTAGGAAAAGTACTAAATGAGTGAAATAAATAAACATAGCTGGGCAGCAATTCTACCTAAACTACGCAACAGCGACAATACAAGTTCGCAATGTTTGCGTGATGTAGAGCCTGCCAAAAAAATTTGAACAAGTGGGAAGCTACTTCTGTTGAGGGCATATTTATTAGGTATATCTGAGATAAGTGCAGGCTAAAACTAGCTGGAATAAATAGTGCTGCCCATGGCTAATCTAAGATGAATGTAGGCTACTTTGATTCTGATGCACTTTCACACATCAAACTTGGTTTTTCATTCCTTAGCTTGCTTGTGCCTTACCTTATTTGTGCCCTAGATCAAGATTGGTTAGGTAGATTTGGAGCTGGAGGAAGTTGGGAGAGTTGGCGCCAGCAGCAGACTGGCAACAACAGTAATTCAGGTGAGATTTCATGATCAAATTATCATGTCAATATTGTACAGATAGCAAATGTGTGCCAATGCAGTCCTCCACAAAGTGTTAAAACACACACTGGAGAGGGGCCTGGCACTAACGTGCACTCAGAGGGGGCCTAGTAGACCCCCTTCTCATCTCAGAAAATCACAGAAAATCTCAGAAAGAAAGAGACTTTGAAAAACGCTGGTTGGGGTGTGTTGCTTACTACCAGTGGTAGTAAGCAACACACAGGACCTGAACTGCCTGGAGTTAAAGCAGGATTTTGACTTATACACTGGATCTTTCTTTGGTATGAGACTTCCAATACCTCTGTACCTATTAGGCCAATAGACATAATTTTACATCTATGCAGGGTAGTTGCCTCAGAGTTTTTACTGCAAGAAGGAACGACCAGGCAGGTGATAATCAGGTGTTGGGGGAAAATTTTAAGCATTTGATCTGGCTATAAAAATGCTACCTAAGGTCCACTTTACCAACCCATTTTAGGTAGATCCAAATCCTATGTTGACATTGACATTTTTGTCCCTTTTGTTGATATGTGAGATGGAATTTCAGTGGGGGTGGGGGGAAGCTGTGATCAGGGTTCCCAATTGTGTGTAGGTGTACGCTCCCATTTATAGATTAGTTCCCAATAATAATTTTCATGATAATTGCCACATTTAATCATGGGGAAATGTACCATAATTGGAAACACTCCTTCCAAAAATGGAAACTTCTTCAAAAAGGGAAATGCATGTCATTGGGGGAAACTGCAGTCAGAGTTGCCAATAATAGTTATGATCCCAGCACTGAAAACAATGATCCATAATTTGAAATTTTCCTTCCAAAACATAAACATGATCTAAAAATGAAAACACAGTTTACTACTTTCATGCGGTAATGGATTGGTGCTTGAACCTTGTCCGTTGCAAAAAGTAAGAGACAGGTAGATGACATTCAGCATATTGGAAATATTATTCAAGTATAAAATTATCATTTCCAGCTTTGTGTGACAGAGGAGGCATACGTCGCATTGAGTTTGTGACAGCCAGTATACTTTCTGCACCTCTGTTTTAAGGTTAGGTCATCTCAGGTCAGGTCACCAGTACAGGTCAAGTGACCCGACCTCAAAAAAAAGTTTAAGATAGCATACATCGGAGCGGGGTGAACTTATCCGATTGAAACTCATATCACATAATGGCCCCACCGAGTTCTCTAAAATATGTTCCGGTATTTTTGATATCGATGACCTAAGGTCAGGTACGAGGCATGACCTCTCCATTGGAAATACATGGGAAAAAATGGTTTTTACGGAATAACTCAGTAACGGATGGTGATAGAGCATTTATTTTAGCTGCATTAGACTCGCCTGGGCTTTGCGGTTCTAATGATATGCATTTTATATATTTGACCCTGACCTGACCTCAGGTCAGGTCAAATCCTTGATTTGACCTAGCAAGGTCAAATTATATATCATTCGATTCGGCTTGCTAAGAGAATTCATATAGTTCAAGTCGTTTTGCTCTATCTTTACTTGTTCAGATGTAATAGCCGAAAAACTGATTTTACATGTTATCCCTATGACGGCATGTTTTGACCTCTCGTGACCTTAAATATGACCTGACAAAAAAATGGTTCAAATGTTTCCGATGGAGAAGTGGATGGGCAGCCCAACGCCGTTTACCGTTTTTCGCTACCTACCGCGGTTCTCGAGATCTTAGGGGGCGGGTAGCCGCCCCCCCGTCAATGCGAAGGTGGCTCAGACCCCCGTCAATGCGCGTGTTAAAAGCATGAGCAACCGAGCGGCGGGATGTCGCCAGCGGGTCACTGCCTGTTGTAGGCGCGCCGAGAACAATTAAATGATTATTACATATTCTCCATGTTCCACTATAGATGAAAACTAGCTTGACTACTCAAAATTGCGAAAAAGACGAAAGCTGTTTCCCATTCCCCAGTAAATTATCTGCAACTACACGTACCTGGCTAGTTCGTCCTCGTCATCAGCCTTATGTCGCTTTGCTGGACTCTGTTCTGGTGTCGAGACGCTCGCCTCTCTTGCTCTTTTCATCCGTAGCCTGAATGATGCCGACATTCTCTTCATTTTTTCCGAGTCTGAGGAGCGCTGTTGGCTCGTTCGCAGTCCTTCTGCGAGCAAAAGCGCGGAAAACAAACTGTTAAAATGGTTGTAAAAATGCATGTCTAGTTCGTAAAATTGATGCTAAAAACACAATTTTCCAATTTTGTTCCCTGGAATGATGATATTCGCGACCTAGGAATGTAACGTTAAGGCGTTTTTTCAGAGGATTTTCCCAATTTTACCCTCTAATACGGTGAACACTGAGCATAGGTCAATACTGCTGAAGAAAACGGCCAAAATAAACGATCGGCGGTCGGTTTGGGCCGGTTAACATCAATTTACAGGATAAACAGGCCACTTTAAGTCCACTCTAAATATCACATCTCGCCAATCAAACGAGTTTTAACTTACTTTGGCTGACCAGAGGCGAAATATCCAGAATAGAAAGCACTTGGTCGGCTTTCATCCGGTTCACCTCAGGTTCTGACGTGGACGATTCAGCCAGAACGCACTCGTCTTCTTCTGCACTGATGGTAAAATTCGAGCCGCTGTCTTCCCTGGGCGGGCTTGGCAGGCTCTTCGGGTTGCGGTTAAGTTTGATAGTACAAGCTATGCACAGGTAGTCGCCATCTTTCACTCGGTCGTCGCACACTTTTTCGATTAAATCCTTCGGCGCTTTTTTCAGGCTTTTCGTTTTCAGAGTTTTGTGCACTTTGTATGGGTCACAGCAGACGTTCCTCGGCATTTTTCTTGAACTCGAATTCAATGTAGTCTGACTCGACAGCGGCCACAGGTCTTTCCCTCTCCGATGCGCGCACAACACTGAGAGCGTCGCCACTTCCTTCTCCCGGGGCACGGTTTCTTTGTCTCCCGAGTCTCCACGGACGGGGGCCGCCGGCTCCCCTTGTTTACATAACGGCTGGCCGGCGCGACGCGGCGACGTCAAAACAGGGGTGGGCCAGTTATGACTGGGTCGCGAATCTGGCGACGAATCTGGCGACGCCAGAGTTTTTACCACCTAAATTATTTCACACTCGTTAACATTTATATATTTACTTATTACTTTCAGATACCGTAAGTTACGTAATGTAGCGACGGCCGAAATTTACCGATCTCCAAAAAATTACGCTGGTCGTTGGTCCCCATTTCATACCACCAGGGACATAACCAAGAGGGTCACGGGGCCCATGACCTCCCTGAGGGTGAAATAAAATATAAACAATAAGCTTTACGTAATCAAATTTCAAATCCAGTATCGACCTGGGGCTGAGAATTCGGCAGCTGACGCCCTGAGCAGGCGACCCTCTGAGCTGACAGATGTTGGATGCCAAACGGAACCCTGCTGCAGGTTAACGGCAGGGCGGAATCCCCTTGGCACGGTGCAGAAACGGCCTGAACTAAGCCAGCACTCTCCGGGGTCCATCCAAGGATTTGATCACCGATCTAGGGCTTTCGCCGTCGAGAACCCTGCAGACAGAGACGTATTGCCTGATAGGTCCATCTCTGTGTGTGATAAGCCTGATGAATGTTCCTCCTCAACGTCAGCTCCGGATCACAGAGGGGAACATTGTGCACGTGTGGCTGCTTGGGATTGGCCCTTGAGCTTCATCCAGGAAGAGCAGAGCAAGGACGAGTCTTTGGCTGAGATTGCGATCGTTTTGGCCAGTGGTAAGAACCCGTCCCGCAACAGTGTCTCTGCTCGGCTAAGACCTTGGCTGAAGCATTGGCCTCGGCTCCGCCTTGTGCGGGGAGTGGTCTTTCGTGTATATCGCAGGCGGGCTGGTGCCCCTGAACAGCTGCAAGTTGTTATCCCTCCTGGCTTAGTTGGTGGGGTCCTTGCCTCGCTACATGGGGGTCCTTGCGGTGGACATTTTGGCTCTGATAAGATGGTCAAGCAGGTGCAAAACCGGTTTTTCTGGCTCGGCATGACCTCTGATGTGGAACGTTACTGTGCTCAGTGTGACCGCTGCATGGGTCGCAACTCACCCAATCCACAGCCAAGGGCACCCATGGGAGAGTTGTTCTCATCAGAACCATGGGAGGTGATGTCGATTGATTTCCTGACAGATCTGCCAGTGACGGAACGCGGGAACAAGCATCTGCTTGTCTGTTGTGACCATTTCACACGCTGGGTTGAGGTGTTTCCCTTGCCGGACATGTCAGCCATAACCGTAGCAAAAACTTTGGCCACTGAGCTTTTCTCCCGCTATGGTTGTCCCTCACGCTTGCACTCAGACTGTGCCGCGAACTTCAAGAGCCAGCTGATTGCCGAGTTGTGTCGCATCATGGGCATTCAGAAGTCCAACACGACTGCCTTCCATCCGGAGGGGAACAGTCGCTGTGAACGGGTAAACCGGACTGTCCTAAACTGCTGGCCAAGTATTTGTCGGACAACCTTTCTGAGTGGGATAAGCACCTTCCTCTCTTGATGTTGGGGTATCGTGCCCAGATTCACAGGTCATTGGGATACTCACCGTTCTATCTCATGTTTGGGCGCTCACCAAGGCTTCCCATAGATGTTGAGATCGATGCACCCCACAGCGTGCGCTCTAAGCCAGCGGCACAGTACATCGACGAGCTCTGTGATGGACTTCGAGATGTGTATCGGGACGCTCTCAAAGTCTCGAATCACAGCCACAAGCGTAATAAGAGTTTGTACGAGCAGAAACTTAACTCATTCACCTACAACCAGGGAGACTTGGTCATGCTGTTCCGTGGAGTGACGAAGAGAGGTGAGTACCATAAGTTTCTGCGACCATGGAAGCCAGCTGTCGTACTGGCTCTCAAAGGTGAGCTGAACTACTGGGTGCGCTTGGGGGACGGCAAAAGGTTGTGTGTTCACCATAACCGGCTCAAGCCACGCAGTGTCCGGCAGGGCGACATTCCGACAGTGGATCAGTCCC